>CM060118.1:2744009-3034009 GCA_030522415.1 Channallabes apus | reverse complement strand
ACTCATTTACTTTTTAATGACAGTAATGTAATTCTAATGTAATTAGTTACTTTAAAAAGTGATGTCCCCCTTGGGGCTGTAGAGGGCATACATTTTTAAGTGTACCAGCATCCCAGAGGGCACTTCATCATGTTTTCTCACATGCACTATGCGCATACTAAAATGCATTTCATCATGTGTTCTTACATGCTGGCACACACTAAAGGTACTTCTTTTTTCCTACATGATTAGAATCCTAGAGGGCACTTCATGGACATTTTTGTTTATTATCATCCTTGAGGGCACTTCATGAGTTTATATGTGTACTAGCATCCTAGAGGGCACTTCATGGACTTTTTTGTTTATTATTATCCTTGAGGGCAATTCATGAGTTTATATGTGTACTAGCATCCTAGAGGGCACTTCATGGACTTTTTTGTTTATTATTATCCTTGAGGGCACTTCATGAGTTTATATGTGTACTAGCATCCTAGAGGGCACTTCATGGACTTTTTTGTTTATTATTATCCTTGAGGGCACTTCATGAGTTTATATGTGTACTAGCATCCTAGAGGGCACTTCATGGACTTTTTTGTTTATTATTATCCTTGAGGGCAATTCATGAGTTTATATGTGTACTAGCATCCTAGAGGGCACTTCATGGACTTTTTTGTTTATTATTATCCTTGAGGGCATTTCATGAGTTTATATGTGTACTAGCATCCTAGAGGGCACTTCATGGACTTTTTTGTTTATTATTATCCTTGAGGGCAATTCATGAGTTTATATGTGTACTAGCATCCTAGAGGGCACTTCATAATTTTTTTTACACGTATGCAGGATCCTAGAGAGCATGTCAACATGGCTGCATATTGTGGCTTAACTTAACATTTAAGGCACTTTATTAATTTTTTTTTTTACCATAAGGACTGCCTAGAAGGCATTTTTGCCACATCACTTAGACTGCGTTTCCTCCTTTATTCACCAGTGGGTGATATACAGTAGCTCAGACTGGAGCATTATAATTGAGCTTGTGTCTTTGTTATTGTTTGTTATTTTGTTCAATTTGTCAGCACTTTACCAAAGATGTACCACGGTTTATCCAACTGGTAAGTATGTTCTGCTGAAGTACTACACCTACTAGGTGGAATATAAATGCTTTCAGACTGTTATCCTGTAGTTGTCTTATTATATTGAAGTATAATAGGAGCCGTTTCATTTTCCTCCGACCCAGTGATAAGACTTACCTCCGCACACATAACTCTGAAGAACAAATGGCCCGCGGCCCAGCAGGAAACTTTAAATTGGATGATCCTTGTCATATATGTTGCAACATCATTCACCCAAAAAACACAGTGTTGAGATAAAATTGTAATACAATTAATTGAGATAACGTTGAAGGAATTACCCAAAACAAAATGTTGGGAATATAACCTCGAAACAATGAAATTTTAACCTTTATTTATAGCGTGTATGCTATGCTTCATGTGTAGATGTGTATAATGTCCTGTTTCACAGAAGAGACCCCAGATGTTGCTCCTGTTATTTTTAATTTAATGTTTTGGTAAATTACAGTTGTTTTAACTTGGAGATTTAGTGGCGCTTGTTCTTTGACTATACTTTTATTTATATATATATATATATAAACATTAAGGTGTCACTGTGGTTTAGTGGTTAGCACTTTTTCTTCGCCCCTCCACGGCCGGGGTTGGATTCTGGCCTCTGGGTTGTATGTGTAAAGTTCTCTGTGTGCTTGGTGGGTTTCCTTCAGGTGCTCTGACCTGCAGATTAGGTTTATTGGCGTTTATAAATTTCCCGTAGTGTGTGAAGGACAATCAGGTGATGAACTGGCAACCTGACCGCTTAAGAAACAATGGATAAGAACACTGTGACACTGGGTTTTGCGTTCTGCTTGCATTAAAATGTTGCATTTCAGATGAAAGATGAACATAAATGAAAAAAATATATATATATTATCATTATTAATGTTAAGTCAAATTTGCAACATTATAATATTATTATAAGTGTCACATAGTCAACAATGGTCTGATGTAATTTTATTAAAGTTGTTCTTAGTAAAAACCTTCAAAGTCAGTCTAATACCAAATGGGGTCACAACATCTGTAACGGTGCCACATTAACGGTGCAGCAACCAAAAACTCCTTCTGGATAGGCCCGCACTACGCCATGCAAACTCAAATAAAAATACGCCCCTGTAAGTCTGTACGATGTGTTTTCAGGAATGTTTTTCACATTTTCTCAAGAATTAGGTAATCAGTTGGAACTAACCACAAGACTAGCTTTGCTTCCTGTGCTGTCTCACTGCTGATTCCTGAGCGTGGATGAGGAGGGTGCAGCATGATACTCTTGGTATAATCAGGCGCGTGCACGAAATGACGGATTTCAGTCAATTACCGATGTTATTGGTGTTATACATAATCAAGTGATGAGGCAATTTAGGGCAATTACTGCAGATTTGGCCTACGGCCAACATCCAACCGCATGGCCAAAAACTCATACTGAGTGATGATGCTTTGCAAAAGATGATTTGTTTCTTGCTTGTGTGGTGGCTTGAAATAAAAAAAAAGTGTTATTTACTGACCTACACCCATGAATTTCCTTTTTTACGCAAACCAGATATCTACTGTGCGTACAGTAACTCATTCCTTATGCAACATATTTGTGTTTGTTTTCACCCTTGATACTATACATGATGATTGATTTTTTTTTAATGAACTGTATATTTAAATGAGTGGAATCTAATAGCCGTAACCTGACAGTGAAATTAATTCGCTCCATACTGTATATAACTCCTCGTCATTTTGTATTTTTCATATCTACAGCCATATGCGATAAATTACTGTATATAAAGTAGCATGCTTTCTAGACTATATATTATCATCAGTGAGACTAAAAGAAAATCTGATTAACTTGCTTAAAGAGGAAGAACGGCTCAAGTTATTGCTTGGCCTAGATTCTCTCTCTCTCTCTCTCTTTCTCTCTCACTCACTCTCACTTTCTGCCACAACAATATAGGCCATCACAAAGAATGCAGTAGTTTCCTATCATGCAGAAAACCATTTGCACCTTCTTTAAGTAAAAAGTTTCGCTCGACCACATTACAAGCATCTCGTCGCTCAGACAGCTCAGCGACACGCCCGCTCTTACTGTAGATCGACTTAGCAGACTTCCATCGCAGTCGCGATCAGACGAATGAGTCACAGTTCTTCCGACGGAGAAAAGTTTGAAAGCCACGGCTGCGTGCTTTTACTAATAGCATCCGTCTCTCGGTCTCGTACGACATCCTACCGAAAAACACGTAGGCATTTTATGGGCGTCGCCGAAACGTAGGAGTCTCATCGTGGTAGCAGTTCACCGGGCCGAGTATCCACCTCTGGGGCGATGTTCTTCCAGAAGCAGCAGTCGAAACTTGGTATTACATCATGATCACTAGTTTCGAGTGAGCTTTTAGGCAGAATGCTCGTTGGCGAAGAGATGCTGGAACAAGCTTTTCTTTCCTCCTTTGATCAAGACAACATCAGGCATTTATTCATGGTTTATTATTACTCTGTCCATATGGCAGCATCATTTCTGCGGCGAAGAAAATCATAATAACCATCCAGACAGTGTTTACAATTTACAATTCCAGCTTAATTGCTCATAAAACATGCAGTAAAGTCAGTCGGTTTGGCGAACGTCACCGATGTGCTTACCCGCTCTGCTAAACAAATCGCATTTTAGTTAAATATTTGAAACGCGGCTGCTAACAAGGCGGCACTTTTATACTGTATATATTCCTGGAGTGACGTTTAATTAAGTTCAATTTCACACGCTCACAAATCTGTAAAATGGCACAGTCTTAATAATGTCCGAAAGAGCTAAATGTTAGACTTTAGTTAGGGTTTAATGAATAAGTCTTTATTTAAGGATCTCTGAAAACGTTTTGTTACAGCAGTGTCCAAGTGCTTCACCCTAACATTAAATTAGATATCAATTGTTTGCACAAAATCATTATTTTTTACATTTTATTTTATTATTATTTCATAAGGTATATTACTCTTCTTAAACAAATAAATTTGATCCACCAGATGTGGCACAGATTTTCTGCTTATCGAGATTGTATTTCCTTTAGTAACCTTTCCATTTCCATCACCTACTGCTGTTGTATGGACTGTAGGGTTAAAGGTCGTGCCCAAGCACCCAACAGTGACCCAATCAGCAACCCAAAGCCTCAACGAACTGAGCCACGACGGCACCGTTGAAATAAATTTCATTCCTCTTAAAATAATTATGTGTATAGCAAGCCTGTGCAGTTAATCGAATTTCAATTTGAATTACAATTATGGCATCTGATGGTTATGAAAATAAGACAATTGAGATTAAACGATTATTGTGCTGCATTCCTTTCACATCTTTCTAGTTTGAGGCAGAGCGCTTTAATCCCTCGTTGAACTCACTCTCAGCCAGCTGAGTAAGTTTCCAAAGTCAGTGAGTTATCGTGTTACATAATTGTGATCTCTGAAAAAGGATCCTCAGCTTCTCAACCTAGACCTTTATCCACCTGAGCTACCATAATCGTGATCTCATTATTGACCAAAATATTCATGATTATAATTTTTGCCCTAATCGAGCATCCCTAGTATCCATTACCACTTGTATGATGTCTAATCATTCATTCATTCATCTTCTATACCGCTTTATCCTGTATTTAGGGTCGCGGGGACCTGGAGCCTATCCCAGGAGACTCTGGGCACGAGGCAGGGTACACCCTGGACAGCGAGCCAATCCATCGCAGAGCACACACACACACACACACACACACACACACACACACACACACATTCACACACTATGGTCAATTTGGGAACGCCAATTAGCCTAATCTGCATGTCTTTGGACTGTGGGAGGAAACCGGAGTACCCGGAGGAAACCCACCAAGCACGGGGAGAACATGCACATGCAAACTCCATGCACACAGAGATGGGAATCGAGCCTGGCCGGGAAATTGAACCCGGACCCTGGAGGTGCAAGGCGACAGTGCTAACCACTACACCACTGCGCCGCCTTGTATGATGTCTAATAAAATCTCAATTTTACACTCAAGCATTGCTCCTAACCCAGCGTAAAAAATAGACAAAAATGCTTTGAAAACCTCATCACATGGATAAATCAGTCAGAGATCTGTCTGCATTTCATCTAAAGGAAGCACGCATCCATATAGGATGCATATAGAGCTGCTCACTGAGTACTCACCTGCGATCAGTTCCATTGTGTCTCAGTTATTATTTATGAGGATCTGAGAGTCAGGGATGCACTCTACTCTATTGCAGCGCTGTCACTTTAGGAAATGTCATGCTGCTTGAAACGTTTCCCCAACATTTTAAAACGCAGGATCCATTTTGTAGAGCCGGAGGACAAACCCGAGCGTGTCAACATTCCCACCGATCAGATCTTACCTCCGATCTCCCGTTAAACTCTTCATGGTGTCTGTTTTAAATGTGGCGTATAACGGATATCAGACACCACTCTTAACTGTGCCCTCGGCCTTCTGTTTCACTTTTTAGTTTTTTAGTCAAATAAGATTAATAAACTGATATTCAGTTAAGTTTTGGATAGGGGAAAGAATTGAATACTCAGCGGAAACGTGAATTTGCTACGACGTCAATGCTAGCCGAGTCGAACACAGTTAATGTGAAACGTTATCGGAAAAAACTCTGACCCGCAATGGAATCAAAGAAGCAGCATGAAATCAGTACAAGTAGTATTCACAGTGAGAAAAAATTCAAACGAAGCTAATCTGACCGAAACGCAAGCCAAGAAGTTTAGCCTTGAGGTTGTTCGGCTCCTTCCTTCTCCTCATCGAGCGGGAAAATCTAACCCTGACTAACGTCTTGCTCTGACTCACATTTGGCAGTGCATACTTACATTTACGGAAAAAAAAAACACATTTTATTTTCTTAATGAACATTAACATTAATCACTTTTTGAACCATCCACAACGTTTCATTATTTGGCCATGTGATTAATTCGAATAAAATTAAAAATGTTAATTAAGCAACAAATCAATTTTTAAATCAATTTCCTGGACACGTTTTCACTGACAAAGTTGAGCAGCGAATAGTTCCACCTCAAGTGGAGGTTATTTTAATAGACTTGCTTCATTGTGGTGGTGGCTTGGCCTTTAGCACTGTCACCTCGCACCTACATATACAGTATACAGTATGGTCCAGGTTTCTTCCAGTGCTTGGTGGGTTTCTTCGGGGTACATTGTTTTCCTCCCGCAGTCCAAAGAAATCCGGATTAGGTTCATTGACTGTCCCAGATTGAGAGACATCCCAGATAGTGTGTGAAGGCGTGTGTGAATGTTGACCGGATGTCCTACCACGGTCGTAAAAATGGGAATAAATACAGTACAACGGTTACCATTGGCGTCCACAGTCCCTAGTTGGACTACAGAGGTTCTTCGATGGATGGTTTCATTGTGGAGAGTATTTCTTGATTTACAGTTTTTGATCTCACACTGAATTACACCACCAGCCTTTTCTCCATGGGCTTGATGGGTTTCTTTACTCTAGTTCACATCAACAGTCTAAAGACATGCATTATACTGTAGACTGCGAGTGTATGAGTGTTTGTCCAACATTGAGGGTGTCTGAGAGTTCTGAGTTGTGAACCTGAAGCTCCCTGGCATAAGTCCCAGGCCTCCATCACCCTACACAAAATAAGCAGAATAGAAAATGAATGAATAAATGAATGAATGAATAAATGAATGTCTTTGTACATGTGTTTTTTGTTTTCTTTTCTTTTGTTGGTGTTGAAAAAAGGGTCCCTACTGGTTCCTCAAATTGCAGAACACTTTTCTACCCTGAACAAGTTATAATGCTCAATTGATTTAACCCTCAAGAAAAGAAACTACTCTACACACCCATCCAGCTAGAAGTGGATGGAACTGTGAGTCTAAAGTGAGTCCCCATGGAGTCCTAAAAAATAAGCATCAAATTGGGAAAGTGTGCATTCGTCAGGCTCATTGTTTGAGTTAATCCCATAGGTTCATACCAATTCCTAGCCATGTGCCTGTCAGGTTCTCAATTACGTCTGTCAGTAATTTCCAATCACGCACATGTTCAGACGCTCCCCAGGTCTGATTTGATCGAACCGATTTATTACTACAGTATGTCCGCTGCGTTTTTAATAGAGGCTCACCACATCTGGTGCGTTGCTATAAATGCCGCAATGCACACAGTGCTTTTCATCACATAGTGGTGTTGGATAGAGTAGGAATTGGATAGAGTACTCGAGAACTTATGCATCTTTTCCACTGCATAGTACGGCACAGCACGGTTCAGTACAGCTCACTTCGGTTCGGCGCAGTTCGGCTCGGTTTGCGCTTCCACTGCAGTGTAGTAACGCTTTAGAGTGGGCGGGATTATTCACGTGTCGTTTAGTCGTGGCGCCGCTACTGCCGTGACATCATCGTAAACGCGCCACAAACAAACACACAACAATGGAGCATATCGACGGCATGGTGTTCTTCATTCTTGGCATGTGGATGTTTTTAACAGCGAGACGAAGGAGTTTGTTTCAAAAGAGGCCGACGGTTAATACAAAAAGGTGCGTGCGATCCTTCTCTGGCTGTTCTAAATATATCGGTTCTGTTGTGTCTCGTGTCGCAAGTTCGTTGACGCAGTAATGACGATTTTCTCCGGCCAATCAGTGACCAGCAGAGTTTACACGTCACGTTTTGGTAACAGTTCGGCTCGCTTGGAACCTCGGCTGAGGTGGTACTGAAAAAAGGACCAGGTACCAGGTACTGTTCCCAGTGGAAAACCCCCCAAAAGTGAGTAGAACTGAACCGTGTCGTGCCGTACTATGCAGTGGAAAAGCGCCATTAAAGTAGTGCCGTCCCAATGACAACTCGGTCAGAACGGCTTCCAATCATCTTCCCATCTGCACCATGCATGTACAGTCCAGGAGCACATCAATAAGAAGTGTTAGTTACGCTGTAAACCAGTCAATGCCGTCGTTACTACATCTTTATTAAGTTCTCATTAAGTTCTCACCGTCTGCGCAGTATCTTTTTGCGGACATAATGGGAACATGGCTCGGTGATTTTGTTGTTAATGTACAGTCTATGAGGTTTTATAGAAGAGGAACTCGGACATCACATGCTGTTCATATCATTACTTGTATTGGATTTCAGTATCAAACATCAAAGTGAATCAGAACAGGAACTCAAGTGCTATTTTCTATGGGATTCGATATAATGTGGATAAAAAGGTCTCAAAACAAAAAGTCCCTGCGTTCAGTTAGAAATCCTACTTGGTAGTAACGTTTAGTTTTTTCTTATCTTATTCTCCTATATTTTTGCATCGCTTTTATCGTGAAGATCTTTCAAGAAATTATTTGCTGTGAAAACGGTCCCGATCTATATTTCATCACACAGCGTTTGAGAAAGACTGTTCACTTAAGCATCTACTTGCTGTGCACACGTGTGTGTGTGTGTGTGTGTGTGTGTGCGTGTTTTTTTATCAAGTCCAAGGAAAGGGTCGGGCTTCCCTTTTTGTCCTCACCTCGCAGGTCATCGTTTCATGTTTTACTTGTTGTTTGTTTCCCGTTCCCATCGCTGTCTATTGTACTATTATGCGTATCTCTTTGGTGTTCCTCTTGTGCGACATGAAAGCCACCGGAGGCCCGACTCGCCCCGCGTCACCGCTTTAGCTTCACACCGAGAGCTGCGATCCAGTCTTGTATCTGCACTTTGCAAGCCGTAGCTTTCAGGCTGCTTCGCTTTTTTATTTATTTTTTGGTGTGTGTGTGTGTGTGTGTGTGTGTGTGTTTGCTGTGCTTTTATAGAGAGAGATGTAATGATCGGTTTGAAGTCATTCTGAGTAAACATAGTACAGCGGAATGTCTGGCTGGGTGGGACGAGGCCTGTTTGAACATACGACTTTCCCGTCTGTCAGCTCTTATTGACGGGTGTTTTTTTTTTTTTTTCTTTCAATCCTTGGTGCACGCTGAGGAAAGAAAGAGCCCCCTTTTTTTTAAGGCAGACAAAAGCATGTGCGTTGGAAGCTTTTTAATGCAGCATCTTTAAACCCGGCAGAAGAAAAGCGTTCTGTAAGTGACGCTCAGGTTTGACACAGCACTTTCCCTATCTAAAGGAAAAGTCTGTCTGCAGGCGATTCCACTAGATTGAGGGACTGTCTTGAAAAAACAATAGTCCAAGCTTTGAAGATCTTTTATTGGACCTTCTGGATGGAATAAACACATCAGAACTGAGGATTTAATAAGAGGTACGTGTGTGTGTGTGTGTGTGTGTGTGTGTGTGTGTGTGTGTGAGTGTGTGTGTGTGTGTGTTCTTTTCCACTGAGCTGCACTTTGGTGTGTGAAGAACGCTCAATGCTCCTCGACTGTGTGACTGGCTCGGGGTTTCGGTCTGATCCCTAAAGGGCAGCGTTACAAACCCGTGCTGTTCTTAAGCAGCCTAATGAAGGACTTGTGGAGATTAATTACAGGTGATTTATTTCCTCCCCTGACACTCTTTTTAAAGCCGCATCTTCTAAACCCAGAAACACGACATACTTTAGTGTAAACGCGTCTTTATTGTTAGTTTTTTTTTTCTCTCTGTTTTTGGTTTCATCCATGCAGTGTCTTTTTAGTGCCACATTAAAGTGTGTGTTCTGTAATTAACCATAACTCTTCATCTGCAAATTACTCTCTCTCTCTCTCTCTCTCTCTGTCTCTAAACATGTAGCTCTCTCTCTCTCTCTCTCTCTCTGTTTCTCTGTTTCTCCCTCTCTCTTTCTTTTCTCGTTTTCTGCCTTCCACCCGGGACTATCCATCTCATTTATCTCTCATCTTTATTTGTCTCTGTCTTTCTTGTTCTCTCTCTCTCTCTCTATCTCTCTCCATGCCCCTCTTTCTTTCTCTGTCTTTTCCCTTCTCTGCCTATGAGTCTGTGTCTCTCTCTCTCTCTCTCTCTCTCTCCTTGTCACTGTTCTCCCTTATCCTCCTCTCTCTGTCTTCCGTGCTCTTCATTTGTCTCTCTTTTTCTGTTTCTCACCCTCTGTCTCTTTTGTCTATATTTTTGTTTATTATTCTTCACCTTGGCGGCGCGGTGGTGTAGTGGTTAGCACTGTCGCCTTGCACCTCCAGGGTCCGGGTTCGATTCCCCGGCCAGGCTCGATTCCCGTCTCTGTGTGCATGGAGTTTGCATGTTATCCCCGTGCTTGGTGGGTTTCCTCCGGGTACTCCGGTTTCCTCCCACAGTCCAAAGATATGCAGGTTAGGCTAATTGGCGTTCCCAAATTGCCCGTAGTGTGTGATTGGGTGTGTGAGTGTGTGTATGTGTGTGTGCCCTGCGATGGATTGGCACCCTGTCCAGGGTGTACCCCGCCTTGTGCCCGAAGTCTCCTGGGATAGGCTCCAGGTCCCCCGCGACCCTGAACACAGGATTAAGTGGTATAGAAAATGAATGAATGTATTCTTCACCTTTATTTATTTTTCTCTCTTTCGTTTCTCTCTCTCTTTCTGTCTATTTCTCTACCATCTCTCTCTTTTCTCTCTCTGCCTCTCTTTCTCTCTTTATCTGTCTTTCGTGTCTTTGTTTTTTCCGCTGTGTCTTTGTGTCTCTGTATTTTTCTCTTACACTGTCTCTAACTGACCCTCTCTCTCTCTCTCTCTCTCTCTCTCTCTCTCTGTTTCTCTTGATCTCAGGATCAGTTTACATCTAAATATATTCAGATGATTGACAGATAGATATATAGATAGAGAGTTTGTGTCTTGCACATAACAGGAACGCAGCTATCGCCTCCCCCCCCCTCCCCCCACAGTCCTGATCTTGCTCCAGGGCATTTCCACATGTTTGTGGAGTTCCTGGGAGGTCGGGGTTTCAGACAGATGGTCCGATCACAGCTCTGGCGTACCGAGAAAACGTTCCACCTTGATGTTATCCAAGCATTAGTGAACCACTGTGAAAATAAAGGGTGTTTTTATATAACTCTCAGAACTGTTATTCTGCACATCAATCAAACGTCCCGCTTTGACTTGAACACCAATAGTATTTGTAGCTCTACGAGCACTGAAGCTGTTAGTTTTTCCCCATTAAATCAGCGGTGAAATTGTGGCTTCACTGTGTTTCTCTGTGGAGAGAAATGTTTCATCTGTTGTTTTATGATCTCATCGTACATCAAGCACAGTTTGCTTAAAGGGTAATGAGAGTTAATAAATCCACGCTTGTAGAAAACCTGGACTGTGATTTCGCGTCTTTTTAGAATTCCGTGAAATGAATACAAATGAATGTGCTCAGTTCCCAGTGCAGGTTATCCGGGTTAAGGTCAGCTGGATCTTTATTCCCAAGACTAACTCAACAGCTTTTTCTATGTCATCATGTCAGCACCATCAGTCAGCACCATCTGCCTCTTCTTTTATCCTCCTAGCTTTATATATACAGTATATCCGTCCATCCATCTAGAAACCTCTGTAGTCCAACTAGGGACCGTGAACGTCAGTGGTGAGCGTTGGATTTATTCCCATTATTGCAACCATGGTAAGACCTCCAGTCAACATTCACCATGCATTCACAAATCATTGCTTAAAGGAGTCTCGAGGAGGCATTTCAGACACAAAGCTTAGCTTACACTACGGGCAAGGTGGAAACAACAATTAACATTC
The DNA here is from genome assembly GCA_030522415.1 of Channallabes apus. NCBI lineage: Eukaryota > Metazoa > Chordata > Actinopteri > Siluriformes > Clariidae > Channallabes > Channallabes apus. Next base: position 3,022,357 of record CM060118.1, on the reverse strand, counting down.
TAATCTGCATGTCTTTGGACTGTGGGATGAAACTGAGGAAACCCACCAAGCACAAGGAGAACATGCAAACACCATGCGCACATACAAGGAGGCGCAATCGAACCCAGGACCAGGATATATACTGTATATAAACCCATTTGACCATATCTCACTCAACCCTGCAGTTCGATATCATTTTCAGCTGGCCCATGTGCATGAAATTAAAAAGCGCAAGCTCCGAATGCAGCTGTGCACCGAAGTGTGTAATATGGGATTTTGCATTTAATAATACCTCTCGGTGTGACTAAGCAGCCTGATTTTAATTTAACCGTGAATACTTGGGAAGGAACACAGGCTGATCTTTTGCATTACGTGCTTTCTCCTGGTGATTTAGATACGAGCCGTTTCCGTTTATAGCTGCTCATTCAAAATTTAACAGGAACTCGTTTGTTAATTTGAAATGCGACGTAGTGCAGTAGTGCAGAGGTGGGTAGGAACGAGTTACAGTTATTCCGTTACATTTACTTGAGTAACTTTATATATATATATATATATATATATATATATATACAGTGGTTACAAAATTGGAATGGCGATCTCGCCGCGTATACCGCCGTTTAAAGGCAACAGCGGCCAAAATAAATCAGTTGCATTTCAAAGTCATTCGTAAAATGGCCGCCAGGTGGCGCAAAGTGACATTTTCATTCATCGCAGTAAATACAACAGTGATGGTAATTTCCACAACAAACATGACAAATCTGAACCAGAGCTATTAATGTGTACTGTACAATAATGAGTAAAAAGAAAAATTATAGTAGATTTATTAACTGAAATAAATGACCATATTTTTCAAGAGAATTTTCAAGCCCCACTCATCAAACAAAATTATAACGAAATCGGCCAAGTTTACTATTTATTTAAATATAAATTTATAAACCAATAAGATCAAATAACACCAAGTTATTATTATAACAGGCTTACTTCGTTACTTATCCAGCGCTTGCTTTATTAACCTTGCCTTATTGTTTAAAAAACACAATTTTAATAATTTGAAAAAAAAAACCCGTTTTTTGATTACCGATCAGGTAATAGCCCAATTAACATTTTTGTATTGTGAAATATTTTTATACTACTGTGTGGTTTTAAAACTTAATTTCCACTTTATACACGTAATTAGTCTCACGCTATGATCATTCATTTATGTGCTTCAACGTTCATTTTAAAAGAATCATACATTGCCATCAGTGGGGGTTTTAGGGTAGGGCGATTTTTTATGCTGCATAAATACTGCATAAATATTATTGAGTACAACAAAACACACCCCAACCCCAGACTTTCTAACACCGACCAGGAGTACTGCAGAAACGATGTCTCCAGCCACAGCGTACATTGCAGGCGACCACCCAGAACTTCCTTTTACTCCTCCCACTACGGAGCTTCTTGAGTCGCTGATGATTCAGTGTCAAGGGCGTCCAGATCGGCTTGGTTGCTTGTTGTTCCGCAATGTGGTGCCGCAGGAGATCTATGCAAACTGGGCGTCCACAACAAACTGGGATGGTTCCAGAGGCAAACGTGGACTGCCAGTAAACGTGAGATATTTTTTGATGAGGACAGTGGCCCAGAAGTTTCCCACCATGACTAGCAGTGACAGCAAGCGGATCAAGGACCGAATAAATGAATTTTTACGCTCACCGAGGGTCACTGTCTCAAGTAGACGTTTAAACTACTAAAAGTTTACATTTGATTTGTTATATTTTTTATTCTGATAGTGTGCTCAATTTGTTTCTAGTAATTTATATATTTAAATTCGGATGCCTTTTAATGTTACAAATTTAACTCTTTGCAAAATAATAAAAATGTGTCTTGCTGTACAAGCCCTTGTGTTGTTGTTTGTGCTGCTGTTCTTTAATAATACCAATAATCAGATACAAACAGTCTGTCTAAACGAGAATTAAGCAATGCTTCTTAACTCATCATTATGTGGATATTTTTCATGTTCGTTGGATAAAGTATGTACTGTAATGATTTGGTCTACTCTGTACTGTATGTGCGTGAGAGAGAGGGGTGTCGCGGTCGTGAAACAAAGGCTCATTTCAGCTCATTCAGTTTCTCTGAATGGATAGGTGAGAACAGCTGATTCACGGTGAATAATTTGCATTTGAGTGTTGCCAAGTGAAAAGAAGACAAACATCAAGACGAACAACATACGTATAAAACTGAGACAATATTTTAAAAAGAATCGCAATCAACCTGAACAGGTAAGCTGGAATAAAATCAGTAGCAGCATTAACTAAAGTAATTAGTAATTATTAGCTGCTACTGATTTTATGGACTCCTCACGGTTAAATACGTTGGTCACATGCCAGCTGTATAAGCCGGTTACGGGATTCATTACGGTTGTATATCGTGCTCTGAATAATAATTTTTTTGTTTGCTGTTTGGGATTGCCACCTTATTGTGGTCAGGGGATTTGCGTGCCTCAGTGCTTGGATGTTTACCGAGGGCTCAAGGGAGGTGTGTCTGTGTGTGTGTGTCTGTGTGTGTGTGCGCCTGTCCTTTTTTCAGCGGATTTTTCCGCTACCGCAGATCAGTTTATCAACTTGTAATATATAAATTTTAGGAATATATTAACATGTGGAGACATCATTATATGTTGAATGGAACTTGTAAGCCTTTGAATGGTGTTAAAAATACTTGCAAAACAAGTATTGCAGCCATACATTGGAGGGAACTTCTGAGGTGGTCAGTGATTGATGGCACGGTCGGTCGGAGGGGGTTGTGATCACACCTATAGATCTTTTGTTCTAGGCTATCGGTCAAATATCTCTCCACTTGGAAGCAAAAACATGCAAGGGATTTCAGCATCTCGACGCACATACTAAGCTGTTTATAAAGTAGACACTGTTTTTTTTTTTTTCATTTTGTAATCTTTACAGTGTTTACCGTGTACTGTACAATGTATATTCATTTTTTAATGAATTACTGTAAATAAACTACACATTCCGTTGATTTACCAGAAATGACTTTTCTGTTTTTTGTGTGTGCTAAACTAAACTTCAGGGTCAAAGTAATAGCGATTTTATTTGAAAAGTATTATATATTTACAATGCTGATAAGTTCAAGCTTAGATTCATATATAAACTGCTTCAAAGTCTTTCCACCCCGTGACAGCTGAAATCCGACAGACGCAGGGCTCAAGGGAGGTGTGTCTGTGTGTGTGTGTGTGTGTGCGCGCGCGTGTGTATGTGTGTGTGTGTGCGCTGCAGCCTGTCATTTTCAGCGGATTTTTCCGCTACCGCAGATCAGTTTATCAACTTGTAATATATACATTTTAGGAATATATTAACATGTGGAGACATTTAAGGGTGCGCTGCCCTCTCTTGCCCCTGCGTAGAGCCCACACACACACACACACACACACACACATCTATCTATCTATTTATTATATAAATACACATTTGGAATCTGCATCTACATTTTCTGTTACAAGTATAGAATTAGGTTCAGCTGAGACTCATGATCAATGGTGTTAGGGTACTTATGTAGTGATAATTAGTTTCAGCCAAATCATTAAAACTAACAATGGACTATGACACTCTTGTTTTACACACATTGTTTTAGCGATAGTTTCACGGAAGCGAGTTCAGAACTAATCTAACCAAACCAAGAAAAAAACAAACATCCGAAGCTTCAAATAGAATGAACGAACTAATGAAATTGATATATATGTACTTGATATACTGTATATACAGACGTGTGTGTGTCATTTTAATTCAAATGAACATTTTAATGCTTTCTGATACACTTATCAACTTATCCACATACACTTATCAACACAAACTCTCCGTGCACGCACACACACAATCTCTAAAAAATTTATATTAATAACATACATATACAAATAAACAAAAATATAAACGTCTATATTGAAGTCTACGGTGAACGCAGAGTCGGCTAAGCACACGTGATGACGCGCGCGCCCTCACCTCTGTTACGGCTGCCTACAGTATTTGGCCAAAAGAATTATAATAATTGAACGATATGCCTGGTCCTGGAAAGAGACATCAACAGTCCGGCGCTGAGAAACGAAAGAACCGAAAGAAAAAAAAGCCTAAGATGAAGCCCGTGCATCAATTCCAGAAATAAAACTTTACTTTATTCTGTCGACGTTAATAATGTAATAACGTAACATTAACGTAAAATAACGCAAATTTCATTTAACAGCAGGGGGGACAATAAATATATATTTTTATAAATTTATTGCATTGTTTATGTTGTTTACAGTCAAGCCATCAACATACAATAAAATGTAAACATGAGATCTAAACTAAAAACTGTGCTCCCTGTGCTGGTGCTGGCAATATCATCTCTTTGTTCTGCTGTCTCCGGCTCCCTCCCTGGTTCTGAATCTGCCCCTTCCTCTACTCTCACTGTCTCAGAACAGACTGACTCCTGAAGCAGAAAAAAAATGCAGGAAATTATGTTTTCTAACATGCGTTAGATAGTTTTTTTTTTATCACTCTATACACAATACTTTGCTATTTTTATAGATGTTGAGCATCGTGAGCAAGCCCGAGATCATATTAACGTTAATTATCACCAGCCGGCATTAATAGCACACGAGTAACGTGAGCTGGACGCACACCAATCGATTCGACTATGGTTAATCGCTCACTCCGTAGGCTCCCTGAATAGGCGGGAAAGGGATGGAACCGCGCATTCGTCCCGGCAGGAAAAAAAAAACTAAACAGATCTAACAGATGAGGACTCAGATTAATGTGCAAAAAATATATAATAAAACTATATAAGTCTACATAGCCTTTATAAGACTCTACCTTAAGCGCACTTAAAACATTTTAGTTAGTTTTAAAATAAAACAATTTTAAAACATCACTCGGGATTCGAACCGACGCTTTGTAGATCACTGGCCAAGTGTTCTATCCGCTACACCACGCGGCCACTTAGAGACAAGGCACACCAGAGACGTTAATAAGCCACTCGACTTCTTTGAAAGCAAGCGTACGTCTTTGATAAGTGACGAAGTAAGCCTGTTATAATAATAACTTGGTGTTATTTGATCTTATTGGTTTAGAAATTTATATTTAAATAAAACCCTACACACTTCTTTTCTAATTACACGTGATAAAATCTAAAGGCTCACTGTGTTAATATTTATTGTGCTTAAATTTGATCTTAATAAGATTTGATTTAATTTGAATTCTACATTTGTACTGTAATTATAGTACTGTGATTATGAATTCGGTCAACTACAGTGTTTCACTTGATGTTATCGGCTATTACATGTATTATTGAGGCAGAGAATGAACTAAGGCATGAGGCGTCAGTCTGTAGTTATATAGCGCCACTCAGTGGTAAAAGCCAGCAAATGCACAGCAAATGCACATCCCGTAATGCGGCGGCGACGTTACATACGACGCTCCGATTTTGTAACCACTGTACTATACTCCTATGAGTAGGTTTACTGCAGCATGCTTTGTACTTTTACTTGAGTACATTTGTGAAGAAGAAACGCTACTCTTACTCCGCTACATTCAACTCGTTACTTTTCTAACCATTTATTCGACCTACACAGCCGGTAGACCTACAGCGTGACTGTTTCACCAAATAATAACATGACTCCGCTTGACCAATCACCCGCTATAACACATGTATAATCACATGTAGTCACATGACCACACCCAAACCGGCAGCACAGTCGGCATCCCGGGAACCATATACAAAACATGTTTCACTTGCAAAAGAACAGCTTCATACAAACACACACTTCAGCATACAGTATAAAAACTCGACTTCTAACCTGAGGAAACATCGCAGTAAGTCTAGCTGTTTCATTGAATGCTGCAATGTTGATAAATATAATTATACTATAATATATATATATATATATATATATATATATATATATATATATATATATATATATATATATATAGTACATATATATATGTATACATTTAAATAAAAAAAAAATAAATAAATCGGACATCACAATTGAAACTGTTACTCAATACCTGAGTATCTTTTCACCGAATACGTTTTACTTCTACTTGAGTAATATATTGTAGCGTTTTTCGACGCTAGCAGGGATCTTGGAGTACGAGTGAGCTTACTTGCTCCCCAATGCAAATGGCTGGGGAGTAGTTTATTACCACAGCACAAGCACACATACACAGGTCAAGCACACACACATACACACACCCAACTTGGCCGAAGCCACCAACCCAAACACCCTTCTCTCTCATGGTAGACACAGAGAAAACCCCCGCAAAGCATGACGGTCTTCAGCCGCTGGCCCGCCCACGCCACACTATGTTTAAAGTCCACTATCGTTCAAAAGTTTTAGAACACTTGCAAATCTCTTTGTTTTTGTTTAGTGATTTATTTTCTACATTCTACAACAATACTGTGGATTTCAAAACTATAAAATAACACATATGGAATTCGGTAATTACGTAACAACAAGAAAAACATCAGTTAGTTGTTATTGTAAGACACAGAGGTCGGCCTTTCTGTAATAGCTCCTGCAAGAACAGTATTGTGTCAAGTGCATCTGCAAAATCCGTCCAGCACCATAACGAAACTGTCTCTCATGAAGGCCGTCCCAGGAGGACGAGACCAAAACCTCCCTCTGCTGCAGACGAGAAGTTCATTTAGAGTTATCAGCCTGAAAAATGACCAATTAACAGCAGCTCAGATTAGAGGCGTTATGAAGTCTTTACAGAGCAGAAGTAGCAGAAACATCTCAATATCAACTGTTCAAAGGAGATTCATGCAGTTTTTTGGACGCCTTCAGCAAAACTTTACAATGTAGAAAGAAATAAACATCAGGAATCATCATGGAGTTAGAAAGTGACCCCAGAAAGTGAACATATATATATATATATATATATATATATATATATATATATATATATATATATATGTGTGTGTGTGTGTGTGTGTGTGTGTGTGTGTGTGTGTGTGTGTGTGGATAAGATATCCGGTTGAAGGCCAAGTGGGACTTTTGATGTACAACATAACAAAATTAAGTTCTGAGATTAAAACCTCCCTTTATTTCTCTATATAATCTCCCAATACACTTATCCCAGTGTCTCACTAGTGCTTGGACACCATCAAGGTAGAAGGTTTTCTCAGTATCCCGGAGCCGTGATCACTGGCCTCCCAGGAACTTCTTTAAGGGGCCAAACTTGTAAGTGGTGTTGATGAATAAGTCTGTGTACAGTACAGTACAGTTTCCACGGACTGATGCATCTCTTTCACAAGTTATCCTCGATTTTAAAAGATCAGACGTTGCGCTCGCTGAATGTCCACGACTGCAGTTTGCTCCGAGCCGCCTCGGCCGGGATCATCATTCACAGACATACGCCATGCTTTTTAATGTTTACACCGTTCAAATGTTTTTCCGTGGCTAAGACTCTCATCACCGTACTGTGCTTCAAGCCTTACAAAGACTTACTATTCATCAGAAATTTCAAAACGTCCTAGTTTGAGATTCCGACTGAAGATAGAGAGAGAGAGAGACCTGGTGAAACATTGGAATGCTTTGCATATCAGTGTAGAGGACTGAAGCACTTTGCACCACCACTTATCATGGTCGATTGTTATTCAGCCGTTTCTGTGCGGCCCCCTAGCTGTATCTAAACAGGAACACACCACTTTTGCCTTCAGATTGCACCTTTTTTTTTTGACTCTCACGTTCAAACTACAGCCTTTTTTTTTTCACTTTCATGCTCCCTCTTAGGAATAGACACACATACAAAAGAAGGCATGGTAAAAGCAATCCGGTACCTAGCGCTGTTCTCCAAAATGCAGAGTAATTCCAGGTTTCCCAGCCGAAAAAGGAACAGGTACTACACACCCATGCACACGCCCGCTCCAGAAATAATCACGGAGGAGGCTGCGGTATTTATCCGCGTGTGCGTACGTGTGTAAGTGCACACTCGAAATATTCTTTTGTTTTTACTCTTATCTCCTTTATTGACTGATTGTGTTTCTGTAAGCTGTTGTCTGCAGTCATTAGTCGCCTCATTTGAAATCAACCAGCAAACCGCATTAACTCAGAAATAACACGATATCCGAGTTAAATAAATTGCGATACAAGCTGAAAGCAATTAAGTCGGAAACCGTGTTATCATGGCGGATGCTGTAGCGTGCGAGACTGTGGGGTTCGAGGGAAACCAGCAGCCTGAACATGAAGCATTCACACACTTTATACTTTCTTATGATGCGCCATGGTGAGTTTGCCAAGCATGTACTTTCTAATCTTTTTCTCTCTCTACACACACACTCACTTCTTTCTTTAAACTCAAAGCGTTTTATGTAAAGCATTTTGGATTTTTCCTTTTTTTTTTTTTCACATGCCTCATACGCTTCCCACCAGCTCCTCATTTGCACTTGTATGCAGGAATTATGAAAAAAAATAATTACTTAGCCTTTTACATCAAATCCTAATCCACAGTGAGAGCCAAATTCCACCTGCATCCTGAATTCATTAAGGCATGCGAATAATCTGTCTTCAGGGAAACGGGAACTGTAGCTTGGCTTCGCTCGTGAACGCAGAAGTTAGGAGTGAAATGAAGCACGGCTTCCTCATTTGCCGCATTACGGTCGTATTCAGGCGTTTTGTTCACCGATGGTGATGAATGCACTCAGAACGATTAGGGAAGATGATGAGTGGCTGAAACAGAAACAGAGTGGGCTTGTTTGTGGAATTGGGATCGAATGTGGAAATGCTTGTGCGGAATAACAGAATGCTTGGATACCATCAAGAAAGAAAATGTTCTCAATACGCCCGAGACATGATCCGACTCCCTGTCTGATTCACGTCTGAAACCCCGGCCTCCCAGGAACTCCTTTAATGGCCCAAATATGTGGAAAGGCCTTTGAGTGAGGTCAGATCTGTACGGGGGATGCTCCCAACGTGCAGGTGGTGTTGGTGAACAGTTCACACTGACAGATGTGTGTCTTTTGCATGTTGGTAAGATGTTATCTGTCGATTTTCATGTATCAGTTGCTCCACTCGCTGGATCTTCACGGGAACGGCTGCAGTGGGCTCCGAGCCACCTTGGCCACCCGTGATCGCCATTCACGGACGTAAAACGTTACACCGCTCAGATGTCTTACTGCGACTAAGAGTCTCATCACCGTACTGTGCTGTGTTTGGGAGGTTTTCTGTAAATGTCAATCAGTTTTACACCAGAAATTCCATCACAAGTCCCGGTTTGACTTGAACACCACTAATAAGTAGCCAAATCGGAACTTTATGGTAAAAATGTGACAGTTAAAGATTATACAAATATCCATCCAAAGATATGCACTTTTTCCTTCTCAGTTTGTCATTTGTTTTTTCTTGTCTCAGCATCACAGGGCAGCATAAGAACAAACTAAAGTGCTATCCGCCTCTTCCGCATACATGAGCTCACAGCTGCTGATGGGAAGAGAGAGGATGCTGTCCCTCCCATAATAAAATCCCAACCAGTGTTGTTCGCTCGACTCCTGGTTATTGGCGACTCCATTCTAGAGTTCAAATTCCAAAAGCTCAGAAACAAACAAAATAAACGTTAAAAACTGTGAGTTGTGATTTCATGTGCTATTAGCGAAAGAAAACACTGTTCATTAAAGACACCTTACTTCCACTTCACAGACCTGTTGAGCAGCATCTTGTGTTCCACTGATCATTTACAGTACATGTCGCAGTCTTCAGCCTGAGATTATTGTAACGATCGGCACATTACGCAGCCGCAGCCTGTTCCTTTTAAATTTTAATACCTTCTTGTTTTTTCTATGGAGTAGTGTAGAACGTACAAATTGCGGCTTCTTGCGAAATTGAAAACCTGAAAGAAAACAAAACCAGCATCTGCTCCCGAAGTCCTTGAAGATCAATAACATCATTTTCTCAAGTTGAAAGCTTTCTTTTTTTTCTCTCTCTTTTTTTTTTTTTTGTTTGTTTCAATGTGTGTGCGTGCACGTCATTTTATTTGTGTGTGTTCTGACAGCTGCACACACCGGCACACGCATCCCCGGGGCTTTAAGCTCCACAGGTGAGCCATTTATGCAGCTCGTGATTGCCGTATGAAGCCCAGCTGGCTGTCAAAGAGCTAGAGACTCCTCCGAGCTCATCCCTAATTACGCCTTCGCTAATTACGCCACGTCACGTATGCTAACTTGCAGTTGTTGATAAACCGGCTTTTCTTTCAGCCGTCTAAACGTCCTATTGGGTCGATTTCGACATTTGGTCATTACCAGGCAAAATCTATGAGTCTGCGCGAGTCCGAAGAGCTCGCCTATCATTATATCTGTATTCGCATACGCAGCCCGATTTCTTTACCACGCTTGACATTTTGGTGACAGATGGGACTTTTTTTTTATAAGGGACTTATGAAAGGGCAAAGGTGTGGCTTTTTAATAGGATTTTTTTGTTTTGGTTGAGATTTTCTCAATTCATCTGTTCATCAGTAACTCTTGCCGTTAGTCGAAAGGTCATGGTCCGCTGAAATAAATCAAAATAAAATTAGAAGGAATATTAAATCTTTTACGAAGCACTCGCATAAAACACACACACACACACACACACACACACAGAACCGGCGATTCACACAACCAGGAGTTGTGTTTAAAGTATTATTGGATCCACGTATATTGTAGCACCTCTTATTTTTGTCTGTTTACCCTATGTGTGTGTGTGTGTGTGTGTGTGTGTGTGTGTTCATCCTTGATCTGTTCAGGCTTTAAATTGTGGTTAAATTTGTCTTGATGCATCAGCTCTGATCTTGCATGGTGATTTATCATAAATCAGCTCCGCACACGTCCTTTATTTGAGCTCGGTCTTGGTTTCTGGTGTAATTTCCATTAATTCACTTTTCTTTGAACTACAATAGCAGAGATAATATGTGGAAAAACACCACAGAATAACTTACTTCAGTGCAGTTTGTAAACGCCGCTCTCTCTCACCACCTGGTCTCTCTCTCTCTCTCTCTCTCTCTTTAACTCTTTTAAGGATTAATAGGACAAAATAAGTATCTTGTGAAGTTACGCCGGCCTCCCAGGAACTCCTTTAATGGCCCGAACATGTGGAAATGTGTCGGAGCGAGGTCAGGACTGTACGTGGGATGTGGCAATAACTACCAGCCGAGTTCCTATAACGTGCAAGTGGTGTTGTTGAACGATTGTGTGTACTGTTCACACAGACAGATGCGTCTCTTCCGCAAGTTGGATTTTAAGCATCAGGCGGTTCACTTAATAAATGTTCTCAGGAATGAATGCAGTAAGTTCCGATGTTTTCCTGCAGCTAAGAGTCTCATCGCTGTCCTGAGCTTGAAGTCAGGTGGTCAAGAAATTTCATCACGCGTCTTGTTTTGACTTGAACGGGTCTTGGAGATGTAGACTGACCAGTTATAGAAGTTTTTATTGTCATGTGCACAGTGGAGAAACATTTAATGAAATTAGTATCAAATATATATACAGTTGAGGGTTACAGTACAGTGTCTTCATGGTAGTCTGGACTGGATCTAACCACCTTCTGGTTACTTGTATGGTAGCTACCACTGGTCTTCCATGTTCATCCATCCATCAGTTATCTATTCCGCTTAATCCATCAAAACAAACTTCACACACAAACTAGAGGTGAGACTTAAACCTCCAACCCTCCAAGCTTTTATCGTACTGCATTCAGTTTGATCTCTGTAGCACTTTTAGCAATGGACAAAAATTTGCGTGTGATTTGTTTCTCAAAATCCATGTGGAAACATTAACAGCAACAGAAAGTGAACAAAAGTTCCTCAAACTTCAAGCGAAGGCAGCGAATCCGGGCAACGCACTATATTCTCTAACACTATCCTATTATATTATTTTAAACTATCCAGCTGATTCTCCTAAGCATTAAATCTCCTGAACATCTTCACCACTGCCACATTTCCATCCCGTCTTCGATAAGAAATTATCGCCTGCGTGCAGGCAGACCGTATATACACTGATCCCCTCTACATGTCCAAGCGTATCATGCCGGAGCAAACACACTCGACTTCCTGCCTGGGAGGGTGAAGAGCAGTGTGTCAGCGCTAACCGCTCGTCCGTGCAGCGATATCGCGCTCCCTGCAGATCAGCCGGGCAGCTGAGGCCATGCCGCACCGGAGAGACGGGGTCTGGCTTATGCTAATGCTAGCATGAGGGAGGAGAGGGGATTGTGCGGCTCTGACACCGGATTGACTCTAATAAGCCGGGTTTGTCAGAGACACTGTCTTGTAGGCGGGAGGATCTGGAGCTGCTTAAGTGTTTAATGACTGGCATTTAATAAGATGTTTTGCGGACAGGGGCTGAACACGTGTGCACACGCACACACACACACACACACACACACACACACACACACACACACACATTCATGTACAGACACTCTGCAAATGTTTAATACTTAACTGGTTTAAAGAGACATGGGTGTCAGGTGTAAATGTAAACTATTGATAAATATTACATTTTACATGCTATCTACAGTACAGTAATCTACCATCAGGCATCAGTGGTGCTTATATTGACCTGCTTACACAACTAAGTTTGGCCAAAAGTTTTGGCATCTATTTAAACATTACCTCAAAAATACTGTAGCTCCCAATTATAGAAGCAGTTTGCTTTTTTTTTTTAATTTATTTTTTTCGATGGAGTTCAGCATCTAACTAAATAATAATAAATAATAAATAAATATATATAAAACATGGCTATTCAGTGAGTACAGTACATGCAGTATAGGCACATAAAATATAGACACAAATAGATATAAATATACATAAAAATGAGCAGTATAATAGTATTGTGTTATTTATTGATTGTGTGTGTGTGTGTGTGTGTGTGTGTGTGTGTGTGTGTGTGTGTGTGTGTGTGTGTGTATATACAGAAGTAGCAGAAACATCTCAATATCAACTGTTCAAAGGAGATTTATGCAGTTTTTGGACGCCTTCAGCAAAACTTTACAATGTAGAAAGAAATAAACATCAGGAACCATCATGGAGTTAGAAAGTGTTCTAAAACTTTTGAACGGTGGTGTATATGGTATATATATATATATATATATATATATATATATATATATATATATATATATATATATAGAGAGAGAGAGAGAGAGAGAGAGAGAGAGAGAGAGAGAGAGAGTTTCATCATCATTTATTATTACTTATTATTAGCATGGAGAGAGCTGTAACTTCAAGAACAGTCAAGAAACCTTAAACATTTAAAGATCTGTAAAGAATAGTGGATCAAAATGCGTCCTGAGATGTGAGCAAATCTGGTAAACAACTACAAGAGACTACTTCCCACTGTGCTGTCCAGCAGGAGTTTCTCTACCAAGTACTAAGTCATGTTTTGCTGGGGGATCAAATACTTATTTCCCTCATTGAAATGCAACTTAATTCATAACATTTGTATCATGTTTTATTATCATACATTTTTCTGGATTTTTGGTCTATATTCTGTCTCAATCCTGTACCATAAACCTATGATAAAAATTATAGACCCTTCATTTCTTTGTAAGTGGGCAAACTTAGAAAATCTGTAGGGGATCAAATACTCATTTCCTCCACTGTATATATAGATATAATTTTTTTTATTTATTATTAATTTATTTATTTATACATAATAGGTAGATAGATAATAGGTGTGAGATGTATAGTGTGTGAAAAGTTTAAGTGGTTTAATTGGTGTAACGGTGTAATGTAGAGTTTAGCCGTGTGATGTTGTGGGGAAGTAGTTACAGAACTACTATAATACCATCTTACCAGGAATAGTATTCAGAGGTGTCTGTAAGAGAGAGAAAAAAGAGACAGAGAGAGAGAGAGAGAGAGAGAGAGAGAGAGAGAGAGAGAGTAGGGTCAGATGTACACAGTATATGCTGTAGGAATTGACGGTGGGCTGGGATCGAGGGGATTAAGCAGCAGTTGTCAGTGGAGGAGGCTTCCACAGTGTAAGATCTAATGAATCTAATCCCTGAGACTTCCACCAGCCAGCACCCGGAATGCCAACAACCCAGCTCGTCAATATCAATGACTCGCATCAGCAGCCATTTCAAATCCTTCGTCCCTCATCCAGGTCTCATGCAGACACCACACACACACACACACACACACACACACACACACACACACTTACACACACACACACACACTTACACACTCACACGCACACACTTACACTTGCTGCTGCCAAGTTGAAATTACAGCTCTGATAACACACCCCGTCTGCTTGACCTTCCCTGTCTGGAGCTCGAGTGTGACTTGGCTGTGTTTGCCCGGACTAAAGATTTGGAAAAGGTCAACAAATGTATTTTCTAGAGGTTTTTTTTTCTTCCCGCCAGTACAAGCTTCTCAAGATGTCACATTAGGGGCTTGAAGTGCCTGAGAATGAGGAGCTGTGGAAACAAAACGAAAAACTCGTTTGCATAAGTGCAGTCAGGAATGATAATTTTAGCCAGGCTTACAGTAAGCGCTCGCTTTAGATTGTGTGAGTCAGACTCCAACTCGAACCTGAAGTTGACATCAGGTTAAGAACGGTAGAGTTGAGGACAGGACTGTACTTTTCTCATGATCAAATATCATTTTATACTCTTTTTTTTTTTGTCATGCTATTGTGACGGTATTCAAAGAATAGGGTCAAAGTAACTGCTTTATGGGAAAACGTCTGCACCTGGGTTCAAAGCGTTGCTTGTGGAATTGGCATTTTTATGGAACAAACATAGTAAAAGATTTATAAAGAGATGAATAAAGAGAGACGCAACATAAGGGAGAGTCAGTGTTTTTTTTTCCCGATGCCAGCGGGACACGCAGGTGTCATCTACTTGCCTTTGTAGTTTCTCACGGATGAGTCATAAACTATATGTTTTTATATTTTTTTATTTCTAGCGTTTCTCCCACAAGCCTGTTTTTGAGATTCTCCACGCCTACCTGCTATGAGCATCCACACCTCCGCAGAGTTCCAAAAAGAATTCCGTGTCCTGTCTCTGCTTGCGTTATTTTGATAGATTGCTCTTTCCAGAACTCTCCATTCTCTTCGACGTTTGTGTGCATGTCCTCTGGCATCGCAGCGAGCTTCGTTTTAATAAAGAAAAGTCAGGAAGGAGTTTCTGTACGTAGCTAACCCACAGCTCAATTAAATTTTAATATGATGTATTCACTTTAATAAATATACACTGAATTGACAAAAGTATTCACATGCATACTGTATGAACTTGAGGAACATCCAGTTCTTAATCCATAGAATTCAATATGATGTTGGTCCCGCCCCCCTTTTGCAGCTATAACACCATCAACTCTTCTGGGATAAGACTTTTCAAGAATAGCGAATAGTTATTCAATAAGAAGGTTATAATAGAGCACAACAGCACTAGGATGTTTAACTACAGTATTTGTATGACTCGGCATCCCTGTTGTCATAACCAATCAGTAATTACACTAATTGTCGGGTGAGAGCAGGTCAGTACGGTCCACAGCACTGAGGAGAGAGCAGCTGCCTGCCAAAACCCACATTGACAGAAGCGCTTATCATTTTAAACAACACTTTGTCTGGTTAGGGACTTTTTCTAAGCCGTTCAGAATCCCCTCTGAACCGCCTGTGTTGTTTCGTTCACGGCTAACACGAGGCTGAATCCCAAATCTGAATCCCAGTAAGAATTTAAAACTACTTCACCCTACAGTAGGTGACCATCATTGGTTCCTAACTGTCCGTCACCAGTACAATGCTAATTTTGTGTTTGAATATGCGTTGGCTGAGCAAAGAAATCATAATCTGTTTATAATAAATGTTGTTTTTTTTTTTTTTTGTACATAAAAGCTCGAGGTTGTGCTTTTGTACTGAGTATCTTTCTTTGCAGGTACAGGCTTTGAAGAAGCGAAGGCCATTACTATGCATTATGAGTTTAAATAATGTAACAGGAAGTGTGTTGCATCTTGACAGAGACAGAGTGTATTACAGATCAAACAAGGTGCTTCGGCTCACATTTATCCGTGTCCTCTCGTGTACCGAAATGCGAGGTGGAACTCTATCTTTAGCATCTGACGCATCCGAGCACTATTCAGAAATGAATCCGGGGTTAAGTCACTTCTGATGGAGCGGTGAACTACAGAAGCAGCAATGCATCACCGTGTGCTAAGACCTACTCGCATATACAAACACTGACGGAGAGCAAAGATAATATGAGACTCGGAATGATAAAGATTCTTCTATCTTTTTGTAATTACAATTTCCGGTGAATTAGAAATGTTTACACTGCACTGGGGTGGTTTTTTTTTTTTTGTTGTTGTTTGTTAAAAAGGCTTTTTATAAAGGGAAGCAGCATAATGCATGCAATTTGCTCACTCGCCCGTGGTGCTATTCAGGAACTTGTGTGTGACGCAGCCTGTACACCAGTGATAATGAGTGAAAACATCGCAGACGCATCGGTCGTACTCATGCGTACTCTTGTTGAACAAGCAGCCTCTCCGTGCTGACAAAACCCGCCGCCATAAAAGTCCATCTATTTTTTACCGACTCGCTGCTACAGAGTATTTAAAGTATAATGTCTAGAGCTGGCCTCCTGCAGACATGGACTATATACTGTGTGATTGCGTAACCGCATGAACGAGCAGCTCTGTAGATCCTCTTACGTTGCACACTCAGCCATGACTTTACGACAGGGCGTGTATTTACTCCAAGGCCCGACTGCATTGTGTTGGTTTGATGGATCGCACAAAAGAGCTTATCAGAGTCCCTGTGATGGAGCTTTGTTTTAACCATTATTCATTCTTTACGTTTCGGCGAGCCTGGAAACAGGGAACGCTCAGGCGTATACACCGCAGGTTCCTGGAGAACCTGTAGTCCTGGATATTATTTCTTTGATCTAACTAACCCACTTGAGCTCTGGAAATGCTGCTAATTAGCTGATTAATTGAAGCACTTGTGTTAGAGCAGGGGAAAATACTGAATATGCATGACTCCAGGAGCAAGATTGAGAACATTTGGTTTAAGGTGTTAACGTTAAGGTTCAATTATGTGTCACATGTAGTTTACATCAGAGTGATTTTTTTTTCCACATTTCCCAGTTAGGAATCTGGGGTCAGAGTGAAGGGGCAGTTGGTATACAGCGCCCCCTGGAGCAGATAGTGTTATGGGCCTAACAGTGACAGTATGGCAGTGCTGGGGCCTGAACCCCCGACTTTCCTATCAGTAATCCAGAGCCTTAACTGTTTGAGTCATCCCTGCCCGTGTTACGGGTGGGGTAGGTTAGGTAGTTTGGGGATTCTGGCCAGAATTCATGGTTGTAAGGATGTTGAGGGAACATTCCTTTGGCGAAGTTCATGACATAGGGATACCGTTGGGATTAGATTCTTTAGATTTACTTTGATGAAAAGAATCAACGTTGGATGAAATTTTGATGCCTTAACGTTGAGATAATGTTGACCGAATGACCCAACCAATCTACCAACTGAAAGACATCTTCTTCTTCTTCTTTGTCTTTGGGCTGTTCCCTTTCAGGGGTCGCCACAGCGAATCATCTGCCTCCATCTAACCCTATCCTCTGCATCCTCTTCTCTCACACCAACTAACTTCATGTCCTCTCTCACTGCATCCATAAATCTCCTCTTTGGTCTTCCTCTAGACCTCCTGCCTGGCAGTTCCAACCTCAGCATCCTTCTACCGATATATTCACCATCTCTCCTCTGAACATGTCCAAACCACCTCAATCTGGCCTCTCTGACTTTATCTCCAAAACATCTCACATGGGTTGTCCCTCTGATGAACTCATTCTTGGTCCTATCCATCCTTGTCATTCCCAAAGAGAACCTCAACATCTTCAGCTCTGCTACCTCTAGCTCTGCCTCCTGTCTTTTCTTCAGTGCCACTGTCTCTAAGCCGTACAGCATTGCTGGTCTCACCACTGTCCTGTACACCTTTCCTTTCATTCTCGCTGATACTCTTTTATCGCACAACACACCTGACACTTTTCTCCACCCATTCCAACCTGCCTGTACTCGTCTCTTCACCTCCTTTGAACACTCTCCGTTGCTCTCGACCGTTGACCCTAAGTACTTAAAATCCTGCACCTTCTTTACCTCTGCTCCCTGTAGCCTCACTGTACCTCTTGGGTCCCTCTCATTCACACACATGTATTCCGTCTTGCTGCAGCTAACCTTCATTCCTCTGCTTTCCAGAGCGTACCTCCACCTCTCCAAATTTTCCTCTACCTGTTCCCTGCTCTCGCTACAAAGCACAATGTCATCTGCAAACATCATAGTCCATGGAGACTCCTGTCTAACTTCATCTGTCATCCTGTCCATCACTAGAGCAAACAAAAAGGGGCTTAGAGCCAATCCTTGATGCAGACCCACCTCCACCTTATGGAAATGATATAACTGAAAGACATCTGAAATATGAAATTCTCTCCCTGCCGTAGTATTTTCTGTACTGAGGGCGTTAGTTGCTTGAGGTGGGCTAGAGGTTAGAGTACTCAACTTGTGATTGTAAGGTTGCAAGTTCAAGACTCGGCCCTGGCTCCGGGTAACGACCTTGAGCAAGTTTCCACACGATAGCCTCTGCCACCAATCCATAAACAGACATGTTGCACGAGATCTGCGCTACTTTAGTGGCCCAGATTGGACTTTACTCTGCTGAAGGATTACCTGATGCTAGTAAACGTATGTATATTGGTTTGTCAAACAAGAAACTTAAAAAAAATATCACCACCAGGATAAAATTTTTTGCTACAGTACTTTGTGAACATGTGACAGGTACTGTACTGGTCCTGGTCACTTTGATCTGTTGTCAGAATTTCTGAACTCTGGAATAAACTTAGCTCGGCACCATACTGTAAATGCGGTAAGCTCGATATTTGGTTGTACTTGCAACGTTGTTTTTGGATCATTCAGTTAAGATTATCCCAACTTTACTTCATCAAAAACAACATCGTCCCCATGTTGAGCTTTGGGAGGACGTCATCATACAAGATTGTAGGATATACTGTACACTACATCTCCAGTCAAAAGTTTGGACACACTTTCTAACTCCGTGGTCTCGTGTATCCAAAACACACAATAATCTCCTTTGAACAGTTGATATTGAGATGTTTATCTGCTACTTCTGCTCTGTGAAGCTTCATAACGGCTCTAATCTGAGGTGCTGGTTGTTAATTGGTGATTTCTGAGGCTGGTGACTCTAAATGAACGTCTCCTCTGCAGCAGAGGTCAGTTTTGCTCTTGATTTCCTGGGAAGGTCTTCATGAGGGACAGTTGCATCATCATGGTGCTTGATGGGTTTTGCAAATGTACTTGATAATACAGTTCCAGCAAGAACTGCTCCAGAACAGCTGACCTTCATGTCTTTAAAATAGGAGTGGGTGTACAGTATGGGTATAATATGTGTAGACCCTTGGTCCATTTTTTTAGCTCTTTATTTATCAGTGCCTCATACTGTAGAGTAATCTCTACACAAATTTATACAAGCAAAGTCTTAGTCACTGTATAGAGTGTCTCGCTGGCACCCACAGATCCATGTAGTTAATCTAAACCTTAATTGTTTCAGACATTAAAAGAATTAGCTTGTTTTAGACTAAGGCGTCTCGGTCCATCATTATGCCTCGAGTCTATGTTTTGCAGCTCGATATGGAAATCTAATATTTATGATTTGTTGTGCAGTTTTTTAGGCCCAACTAAACACATTTAGCCCTGCACTACGGTACTGAGCACCCAGGAACCTTTATCATGTACGCTGCGGATTCTTGTTAATACCCACACCGATGGTCAGGTGTGTGTTACGGTGCATGTACTTACACATACTGTATCATACAAAGGCACAGAGTTAAAGCTCATCACTTTACTCACACGTCTGTGGTGTTACCGTGATTTCCCAGAGCCTTCGGGTTTAGGAGTAAATTAAGTGTAGAGTATTAATAGCTGGGTTGTTGCTCTTGTGTCTTATGTCTAGACAGCACATCACACATACTCAAAATCCATACACACACGAATGCAATTAAGGAGTGCGTTTTATAGGTGTTATGCGTCTGTGTGTCAGAATAAGTGTGTGTGTGTGTGTGTGACTTCACAAATGTTCCAGTGAGCAGTTTGAATATGTCTGGAATCAGCACTATGGTAAAGTAGTTGAACATTTTTACATGTACCGAACCCAGTTCTTCCAATTAAGATGAACATTATGGCATTGTGTGTGTGTGTGTGCCGTTTTGTGTGTGTGTATGTGTGTGTGTGTATGCATGCGCACGTGTGGTCATTTTCAAATGCTATTAGAACAGAAAAGCACTGGACACAGTTGTGATAGCAGCTGTGACTTTCCTCCTCCTGCTCCTTTAATCTAATTCTCTCTCTCTCTCTCTCTCTCTCTCTCTCTCTCTCTCTCTCTCTCTCTCACACACACACACACACTCTCTCTCTCTCACTCTCTCGCTTTCTCTGCTGTGCCTGTCACCAGTGTTTGGCATAGTCATCAGACAACCATCTGTAATTACAGACCACCACAGCCTGCCTGCTTCACCACCAGCCAAAAACACACAGTTTGTCACCGTTATGCTCACATTAAAAAATAATAATTGCACTTTCTGCTTGTGTCGCCGAGTCGCTGAGTCACAGCCATGCCGGTTTGTGCCTTTAAATAGAGACGCAGGGAGACACGATGTGCGCCTGGAGCTGTTATCGGTTATCTCTTCCAGTCTGTGTGCCGTCTCCGTTCTGTGGTTCTTTTCCTGCAATAATACAGTAAAGTTATTTCCTCATTAAATACTTAAATATGTCAAAAGAGGCAATGTGTCATCATAGGAGGTATTTAATTGTTTATCAGCTGTTCATTTTTCATTATTCATCTTCATGATGCAGGAATGCATGGTGAGTTTGACACCAGTCCATCACAGGGTCCTGTCCATATGCATTTTGCACAACAAGAGCATGAGAAGTTCAGACCAGACAGAATTCGGGATCGAGTTACTCAGAGCTATGAGGCAGGAATACTGTGAGGGCCGTTCGTGTCACACCTGGAATGTTTGATTGTGCAGAATAACCCGAGCACGGTTCTGAGCTTAAAAAAACCCTGATTCACATCTGAAATTCCGGCCCCCCAGGAACTCCATTAACAGCCCAAACATGTGAAAATGTCTTGGAGCAAGGTCAGGACTGTATGGGGGATTATGGTGATGTACGGTCTTCTTTAAAACGTTTGCACTGTTTAAATGTTTTGACAAACAGTCTCATCACCGCACCGTTTTTGAGGTCTCCTATAAATGTTCTTGCCTTCATTCACGAGAAATTTCGTCACAGGTCCTGGTTTAACTTGAATGCTTCTTGTACCTTACTGCACTAATATAGTGTAATTTAGTACAATACAGTTTACATCCATTCAACATGAACGTGAATGTCATCATATTGGGCTCGCTGTTCATTTTGTAAAGTTAAAGCAACTAAAGTTACCTTTAACAGAGCTTTTGGTCACCATCAACAAGCCAGAATTTGCCAGAATTCTGATTAAATATTAATTAACTGTTCTTAGCAGAATCATTAATGTTTGGTTACATTTGTTGGTATGGGTCTGACTTTGAAAAAGTTCTTACATTTTTCCATAGAATTAGTTGAATTCTTGAAGGCTTTGTTGTGCTTCAACAATTCCATCACCAGCTTTCATGTGTTTTTGGGGTCAGTGTCCTATTGGAGCACTTAATTTTGTCCAAGTTTCTGCTGAAGAATTCTCAGGTAGTCCTCCATCCAGTTTGTGTAATGCACCAGTTACACTGGAAGCATCCCAAAGCAGGATGACACCACCACCACCACCACCACCACCACCATGCCTCCAAACACTGCTCTGGACAAACCTTTACCCTCCAAGTCAAGCTTGTAGGTATGGATTTTGGAGCGGGGCTCCTTTCTTGGTTGGCTGCCTTTCAGTCCATAGTGATGTAAATCTGGCTTGGGGCGTTCCTGAACATCCAGACCAGTTTCCTTTCAGCTGAGGGTGACAGTGTGTGGCTGAACCTCTCAATAACGTATATGGAAATGTAAGATGAGATGATTTTGGAATTCAATCCAATGATTGGTGTCAAACAAACCTTTTTTATAATGCACAGTCAAGCTACCAGCTGTAGGCAATCATGATTGCTAACAAAAAGTTGAAAAGCCATGGGTTTGGCAAATAAAAAGACATTTCTTGACTTACAGCACCACTGAATGAATCATTAAATTGAACCATGTGTTGACGGCAGAAGACACAAACATATTCAATTCAATTCAATTTAATCTATATATTCGGATTAAAAAGGTATTTTGTACAATCATCCTGCTGCAGAAGAAAAACAAAAACAAGATCAAAGAATCCTTTGAAATCCCAGTATACTAGGTATGAGATTCATTTCCCTGATCAGCGTATGTAAACTTTTGAATGCAACCAATCACAGAGACGGGAGTTAGATATTCATCACGAACATAGTTCTTTTATAGCATCAGGGCATCAAAGGTCCTTTTCTGACCCAGTGTTCCCTCCACTGACGCTGGTCTGAAAGAACAGCCAGCATGATTAACAGGCAGTGTCTACATGCCTCTTTGTCCTAATTGGTTGATGTAGCTGGTCCGCATCATTTGTCTTTCTTCCGTTTAAAAAGCTCATGGCGCCATATCGACTGGAGTTTCTTATTTGAGCACTTCTTCTATTAACGCTGCTGGAATGAAGAGCAGAACCTTCATCAGATAGTAATAAAAATGTATTGACTTTAAAATCACTAAGCCTGCCTTTATGCTGAAGAAGCAGTTATTATCCGTGCCACAGCCTATTTGCACTAGACCATGGGAAACTCGGGTACATGTAAATCATTTAAGCCCGAATCAAAGTCGAGTGTAAGTCAGGTAAGGAAGTGCGGTTCAAGCCTCAAGTCATAGGGTTCAAAAAGTGTTTTTGTTTATCTTGTTTTTTTCCAGTGTGGAAACTCGAAACTCAGGAGCTGAACAAAGATCTGCTTGAACACAGTGGTCTGGGGCTTGCACTAAATCATGTTGTAAATGGTATCAGGTGTGGGAGCTGTGCTGTCAGAGTTGCATGCTGACTGATTCGTCTTTTCACTCTACTTCCTGTTTTAAGTTTCTTAATGGTGGCTTGTTATTGTCGGTGGAGGAGCTGGAACACGTCATTGATCTGGAACGAAGAAGCCATAAGAGATTTTTTTTTTTATTTCAACAGAATGGAAGCTGAACACTCACTCACTCATGGTCATTACCTCTTAATCCTGTATTCTGGGTCACGGAGACCTGGAGCCTATCCTAGGAGGCTTAGAGCACAAGGTGGGGTACACCCTGGACACGGTGCCAATCCATCGCAGGGCACACACACATACACACACTACGGGCAATTTAAGAACACCAATTTCATGTCTTTGGACTGTTGGAGGAAACCCACCAAGCATGGGGAGAACTCAACACACACAGAGACAGGAATCGAACCTGGACCCTGGAGGTGCAAGGCGACAGTGCTAACCACTACACCACCGTGCCGCCCGAAAGCTGAACGGTTTCAAGTATTTAGGCCATGCATGAAAAAGAAACAATTGAGTCATACAAGTCATGAAAATCATTTTGACAGTCAAATTTATCCGAGAATGTACTGTAAATGTAACGGCTTTAGCCGAACACTGCAGAATTCTCGTCTTATTTACGAAAAACTCGGGTTTGGTGCAGGGTAATTCCAACATCAAATTAACTAAATCTCACAGCAGAATCAGTGTCGAATTTAATTACATTGCCAAAACAGTCTCTAGCGCGCACCGTTTAATCACACCAGCCCTTTATTCGAAAGTGTTAATTTATCAGTGGAGGTTTTGCCGTGTCGATTACGTGATAACCAAAGCCTGGACTGATGAAGTGTAAAAACATTACTCTACTAAATTGCTTTCGCTGAGGATGTTTCCAAGGTGAGAAAAAAAAAAAAGCTGCTATCTCTATTAGATCTTGCAGTACCGTACCAGCCTTGCATCCAGCTCTCACGCTACCTCCGAGTTATATTGTAATATTCCCAACAGCCTGTCAGTCTGTCAGCTTTACATAATAATACGAGCTCTTCTTCGTGTCGAAATGGGCTCGGGCTTTGTGACCGGCTCCCTGTTTGAACCTCGGTTTTTATATTTTGTTGTCTCGTCTTTTGAGCACATCCTCTGGTTTCCTGGATCCCGAGCGCAGAACGCGATATCTAATGACGCTTGATGAAAGTAAAAAGCAGGAGGCCACTGCCTGCTTTCGGAAAAAGCTATTTAGCCGAGAATCCCAGGGTCTTGCTGCTGAAGGAGGGAGAGGGAACGTGAGAGAGGACTGCTCATATTCATACAGGAGCAAGGAGAGCTAAATGGGGGGGGGGGAGCTGAAAGAGTGAAGTATTTAATGTGTGTGTGTGAGAGAGAGAGAGAGAGAGAGAGAGAGAGAGAGAGAGTACGTGCAAATACACCTGTCGCAGAGATAACTGGAAGCAGCTTATTTTGGTTCTGTACCAGGTATGAGGTGGAGAGATGGTCTGGCATCTGAGCTTGTTTATTTGCTCATTCTAATCCATGAGTGATCAGACGGGGATTTAGGTTCCGTGCAACACTTCAGATAAAAATACACTGGCTTGAAACACTGGATCAGCGTTGGAATCTCTCATATGCCTGACATACTGCATCTTCACAAGCATATTTTTTTCCCGGACTATGTTCTGTAGCAGAAAAAAAGAGCACATTTGATTTGATTAAAAGTTGATAAGTTTTCAATAACAAGGTAACACCCATCCGTCCCTCCATCTTGGAACCTCTGTAGTCCAACTAGGCACCGTGGAGGCCAGTGGTGACCATTTTATTATTCCCATTTTAGGACCTGCAGTCAACATTCACACATGCTTTGTACACTATGGACAATTTGGGAACACCAGTTAGTCTAATCTGCTTGTCTTTGGACTGTGGGAAGAAACCAGAGTTTCTGCAGAATTATTTGGAGGAAACCCAAACACAGATCCATAGATTGGAATCAAACCTCTGACCTTGGAGGTGCGATAGTGCTAATCACTAAGACAACATGCTGGTCATTTCTAGACCATGGGATTATACAAATAAAAGGTAGAATAGAATAGATTATTTTATTCATTAATCCTCTATGATTCTTATCTTGTACAGGATCCTATTCCAGGACCCTGGACAGGGTGTCGATCCAGCACAGGGCACACACACACACTTTGGGCAATTAGGGAACACCAGTTAGCCAAATCTGCATGTTTTTGGACTGTGGGTGGAAACTAGAGTACCTGGACTAGGAAATACACCAAGCACAGAGAGAGTGCACCGTGTGAGCCCACAGTGTTTACCACTACGCCATCGTACCACCTTGTATAACATATTATGGTATTTATTTATCAGGTGTTGCAAGAGTGTCTGTTGATAGGGATAAGTTATACCGTTTTGTTTTCCACCATAGTGTCACAATTTTGTGTAAGTGCAGATTATGAAAATGCCGGACTATTTTCAATGTTTGAAACCAGATTCAAGACAAAGACATACCTGAGGCCAAGCCTACAGTATATATAGACAAACTAACCAACCTAAACTGGATTCTGGTGACTACAAATGAGATGACATAACTGTCATGTAAAGCCTGCTGGGTACTAAAGTCTGGGAAATAAATTTAACATAAAAATCCTCAGATACACAAATCGGCCAATGAGCCCCGTACATCTCCAAGGACTATTCCTGATCCATACAGTAGAAAAGTCTTCAGAATGGAAGTTAACATGTTGGATGGGTTGGAGGCATTAATGACAAGCTACAGTATGATGTAATGGGAAACAGGAAGAAGGCAGATGTTCCACCACATTGACATTAACAATTCATCCATTCATCCATTCTCTATCCAACTGATTTTGTGCACTGTAAGGTCGAAAGAGGCGGGAATAAATGTTTATCTAATCTATTATATACTCACACATCTATTCATGCGAAAATTCATCTATTCATCTATTCAAGGGTCATTTAGAAACAGCAACAGTGTGTGTTCATACTACACTTATCTTTAGACAGTGAGAGCAAACTTGACTATCCAAAAGAAACGCACCGAGAACAATGAGAACATGCGAATGCTAAGCTGAGGAGAGATTCGAACCCCCATCCCTGGAGGTGTGAGGAGACAGTTCTAAGCTACATACCATGCCACTAAATGCAACTATACAGTATGAATAAGAAAGATCAAAGAAAGATGTCATTGCTGTAGTATAAGAGGAATAAACACGTCCGGCTGAGGCACTGTAGAAAATAATCCACTGTTAGGGGCGATTCCGTATTCATAGTCCTTCGTCACTTTAAAAGCCGAAAGATGTTCCGTAATATGAATTTATTTACCACTTGATGTTTTTAATATTCTACCCCGGGCAACTCAATCATAACACCCGTAGAGGTACCATGCTGATTGTGCTGATTCTGGAACCCACTGGTCTTGACCCGAACGCATGACACACACACACTTGTTCTATTATCATAAGCACCCTTGTGGTCAGTTGATTTAGTGCACACATCACCTTCAATTAAAGAGCCATCAGATGCCTGACAGACCGTTTGATTACTCTTGTTGACTTCTCGCCCACTCCGAGTCTAATGTCAGTGGACACATGCCTGAGCAAGCCCGATCGTCTTGCGCAGATAGATGAAGACAGGATCAGGGAGCAGAGCGAAGCAGCTGAGAAAGCTGTTTCAGAAACGCAGCTCGTGTCCTCTTCTTAATCACGCCTAATGAGCAGGAAGACCTCTGCCCTCTCGCCCACACGCTACATGAGTTCTGACTGCAGTGGAGGCTCAGCAATGTCATACGGGTGAGTGTGAAAGTAGGCAGTGGCTAAGAAATTATCTGCGTGTGTGTGTGTGCGCATGTCTTCTCAGTAAATCCTGGAATTCATCCAAAGCTTCCATCTGTCTGACTCGTCTCTTGGCAAACCACAGCATCGTTTTTTTTTTGTTTTTTTTTTAATGGGATCTGCAGTGATGTGGCAAATGATTGAGTCACAAAAAACATCAGATACTTTTTTTTTCCTTGCTTAATCATGACAAATACAAAAAAAAGGCAGTTAAAAAGACTCGGACCAGTTCCTTGCTCCTTTACCGGTGAACATTTCACCGTCATCATGGACTTATCATAACATTTGTCCTCAATAAGCCGCTTGATATATTTAGCCCTGTCCGGCTTTTATCTAGGTCAGGAACGAGAGCCAGACTCGCCGGCAGGCGGACAGAGACTTATGGGGCGCCTTCACGTCATTGCCCCACTGAGAGGTCTGGGAAGGAGCGAGGGAGCTGAAAGATGGAGAGAAGTGCAGAAGAAACAGTTTAGACAGATATAGGGGGGAGGAGGAAGAAGAGAAATGTCTTTTTCATCGCAGAATCTCTGAGGTCTAGTTTGGGATAATAAGTGGCACATGCTCGTCAGACGCCGCCGTCATACCAGGCTTTCAGGGACGCAAAATAAATGAGTGGCAGCTAACGAAACAGACCTGCAGAATACTGGTTTACTATGAAGGGAAGTAACTTTCTTTATCATTTCAGCATGAAAGTAGCAAATGTTTTGGATGAATATATTTATTAAGATGTTCAAGGAATTCACAAATGTCAGGAATGACAGCAAACAAGAATCACATCGCATAACTTTGTTTTTGAGACATTTGCCTCGAATGCCTGGCGTGATTAGTGATTAACACTGTCACCTCGCACATCCAGCGTTGGGGGTTCGAATCTCGACTCTGGTCGAGCATGGAGCGTGTTTGAGGGATTCCTTCGTGTACTCCGACATTCCAAGGCATGCATTATAAGGTGATTGTTGTTTCCAAGTTGCCTGTAGTATATGATTAGATATGTGAGGGTGTGTTTAAGTGCCATGCAACAGGATCCCTAGGATAGGCTCCAGCCCCCGGAGACCCTAAAAAGGGTCAAGATAATGGATGAAGAACCAAAAAACGTAACTGAATTTTTACTTGGATTCTCCTGTGTCCAAAAACTGTCATGCCACTCTTACAGTTTTATAATAAGTATATATATATATATATATATTTACATTATCCTCTTATACTTGCATTGTGAGTAAGATTTAAGGAAACAGATTTAGGGTTTGTTTTTTTGGTGTCTAAAGTAACTCGAAATTAGGTTAGAGTTGAATTCAATGAGCTTCTCCAAGCAACTTTAGTGCAACTACAAGCTGCGAGCGTTGAAATCAAACCTTTTAAGACTCGTGAGGAAATGTTTGGTGAATTAAGGTGTAAAAAAGAAAGGATTTTCAGGGACTTCAAGCACAGTAGAGCACAGCAGTAAAACACTAGAACATTTTAAAGATGGTTTCCGTACACATTACAGGAACTCGGCAGGGAATTCTTGCCACATCCCCCGTACAGTCCTGATCTCAATCCAAGCCATTCACACATAATACTTTATTATTACATACTGTATAATGTTATTTAAGGAGTTCCTGGGAGGCCAGCGTTTCAGACAGGCAGTCTGATCATGGTTCCGGCGTACTGAGAAAACGTTCTTCCTTGATGGTGTCCAAGCACTCGTGAAACACTGGGATAAGTGCATTAGTGTAGATTAGTGTGGATTATATAGTGGAATAAAGGCACTGTATAATGTGTTTTGTTATTCTGGGGGTTTGACTTTAACACCCCATACAAAAGTCTAGTTATATTCCAAAGTATTATTGAAAAAATACTTGATTATCTGCCAATAAGACAATAAATGAATACTTAAAAATAGTCAAATATGTCAACAAATGGGTTTAATAATCATCTTATAATTGTATAATAAGAACTCATAGATCAGAATTTGACTAGATTCTAGATATGATTTTTTAAATTTTATTATTAAATTTTTTTTTGCATTGAATGAAATATTTTTTTTTGCCAAACCTTTAACACAGTGTGGTGCAAATGAAATGCAGTTTTAAAATAAAACTGTCATAAATTGAAAAATCATGAAGTGATAAAAATATCAATTCAGCAGGTTGGAGAAGTACTGTACGTGCGACTGTGTGTTTTGCTTTTAACTTAGGAAATAAACTGCTCTACCTCCAGCATGTGCGTCTCTGACTGAAAGCCTCGGGATGTTAGAAGGTTACAAACTAGCAATTGACCCAGTAATTCGCTTTGCTGTTTCCGAATCATGTGAATGTTTTGTCACTCGCTCAAGGCTCCTCTGTGCAGCAGGAATGGCAGAGGAACGTTTCCCTTCTACCTCTGGATGGAAATGTGGGCATGTTTGCTGCATGCCTAAAATACTTTATCTTAGCGTGACAGAATTTGCAAAAGCATGCCCCTGGTTCAGTTCCCTGTTTTTTCTTGTTTTTGTTGTTCTGAACAAACTTTTAAATGTAACCAGGCAGCTCATTTACACGTTTATGTTCCTATTATGTTTTAATCATGACTCACTTCATGCGGGATTAGTTTTACTTCCTTTATAAAAAAAAAAAAGAAAGAAAACAACCTGTCCATTGATGCAGAATGATTTAAATGCTATTTAATCAAGATACAAATAAGAAATATGTTTTCTCACTTGCCTGGCTTTATTTAAAGTATCCGTACAACGTGTGTCTATTTTTCACACCCAGTAATTAGTTCTAGTTCAGCTACTGTATACACGATCACCTTTCGCACTCACACCTACGGGATTTTCACTCGTCATTGTGTAGGAATTGTCAGCTCCTTTTCTCAGGTTTTTACTTATTTATTTATTACATAATTTTGGAAAATTATTATTCTCTGACACGCAAGGTTGCCTATAACAAAACGTGTTTAACATGAAAACCACTTTATAACTTTATTTCAGGACTTTTAAACACATTGTTTTGTGCAAAGCACGACGCATCCTGCAGACGCCTGATTTCCAATCGAAGGACAACTTGTCGTGGTGAGCCAATATAATACTAAGGATGAAAAATGTCCCATAAGTCATTGCGTCGCGCTGGAGAGTGAAAAAAAATGGAGCTTGAAAAAGGATTCAAATATTCATTATCATTATTATCAAGGAAGACATCATTTTAAAAGGACATAAAAATGTATATTTTAATTAAGTCAGAAAATCCTTAGTATTACATACAGTAGGCTAGTAATCAGGAAAAAAAACATCTATACATCTTAAACCAATTATTATTATAATGAATCAATAATTTATTTATAAGGTATACATGCATGTTTTAACAGCATGTTTTATAATGAGATCAGTTTGGTTTAATAAATACTCAATATTTAATGTCCGTAGTGTGAAATTTTCACAGCAGCAGCAGCAGGTCTCTGAGGTGCTTATGTTACCATGGTAACGCACGGAGGAAGTGACGTCAGCGCTGGTGACTTCGCAGGGTGTTCCGAATGGGGGATTTTTTTGTCGAGGGAAGTTCCCTTCACCAACATTCACTGCAAACGGAGCAGGGAGTAGGAAGCACCCTGTGAAGTACACTTTAGAATGGAACGCAGCCTTGCTGTTCAACACACGGCTTCCATGAGTGATTTAAATGTGTTTATAGGATTTGTGGAGAATTTTATAGCCAAGAAAAGGATGTTTGCACTCTGGTACTATCACTGCAGTCACTCTGGCAGTAATGTAGTACAGGTATGTGTGGCTTAACGTGTAACGGAACATTATGTGATTACTGTGATGTACTTAACAAGCTATATGCACTGTAATGTGAGGACTGTAGTGAAGCAGAGAAATAATGTTACAATTCTTAAAATATGCCTGAGTGATTTGTGTATAAGAGTCATGATATGAGATGCATTCGCTGTGTGTGGGAAGCTGTTGGTTAAATTGTAAAATCTGTACTACGATATAGAGCTACCATCTGTACTGAAACTGAAACGTGTTGAGGAGGAGGATGAGGAGGAGGCTGATGATGCTGTGAACTGAAATATTTTTATTGTTTTTAATGTTTATCTTGATCTTCAACAATAAAAAATAAAAAAAAGTTTTGTGTGCAAAACAACTCCCACACTTTTTTCTCCCCGTGATCTAATTTGGTGTCACCAAAACTGTGGGAGTTGGAGTTATAGCTTTTTGAAAAATCACATAAAATTCACACTGATATAACTCAAACAGTTTTGACAAAATATTTTGGTATTTGTGCTTTTTTGTGACTTTCGAGACATGCACAAATATAATCAGTTTGCTTCATTTGAAAAACTTTTTCCATTTTTCTTAATCCTGCAAAAATGGAGTTGTCTCATCTTGCTGTCCAACTCTGTATGTCTCTCTTCCTCATACCTTCATTCAAAAAAATAATAATAATAATAATTACATATTGCGTTGCTTCATGCGCTTCCCTTATTTCCCTGACATCGCTCTGGGATAGGCTCGATCTGGACTCATCATGTCACATCACCTTTTTTCCATCGCTCCAAAGTTCAAACATAACTTTATTTCAGATGCTATCTTGGCAGTCATTAAACTATATCACAAATCACGTTGTTCCTGTTTTGTTGATTATATCATTCCTGTTTTGTTGATTATATCATTCCTGTTTTGTTGCTCACCTGATTGTGATTTTAGTGAACTAGATTCAGAATTAGTTCTTCAGTTTCATAAACTTCTCCATGAATGGCACCGGCCTCAAATGTTTATTTTGTGTACAGTATGTTTGTTTTTTTGTGTGTGTATCTGTTCCACATTTAAACGTATATACTGTATGTGCATCTGATTCAATTCTGGGAATTTTCCCAGACTTCTCTGTGTTTAGCGCAAATTCTAGCCCACAGCTACACCCTGTAGACATCTACAGTAGATCTGGCCATTTACCATAACTCATGGCATGTAGTGATGTTTCAAGGTTCTAATCGCATTATAGCTTCATATACTCAAGATAACACTGAATTTCATTAAAAAAACTAATAAAGGAAAAAGCATCTACTGTAGATGCAAATTTGGAAGAAAAAAATGTAACTAATGAAGTTAGTTAATATTGAACTAAAGAATGTAATTCAGTATTATAGTATACTGTATGTACTGTAACCTCCTTGAAATGTAATCAGCAATGTTGCAGAACTGACAGCTTTATTTGGTTTGTTTTGCTGCATTCAACTTAAGCTTGTAAGTCGAGATTTACAACCTCAGAACAAGGAACAACAAAGGGAAACTCAAATTCTTTACTCGAACACATAGTAGAGAACTTCTACTTTTACTTGAGTACTATTTGCGCTGTGGAAGCTCTACTTTTACTCAAGTACAGGATTTGTGTACTTTTCCCACCATATAATAATTAGTTGCATCAGGTCAGTGCAGTACAGTATATTGGTAGTAAAGGACATATTTAGTCAGTCTCACTTATACCCCCATGTGGTTGGCTATGGTACAGTGTGGTACCATCACACACCCACTGCATACACTACTGTACATTTACATTACAGCATTTACATTACAGACGTCCCTATCCCGAGTAACTTACATTTTTATCTCATTATACATATAAGCAGTTTAGGGTTAAGAGCCTTACCCAACTTGGCGGACCTTCCGAACTGTAGTCCCATGCCTTAACCCCTGACCCGACTATATCAACAGATTTGATTTAAAATACATTGATTGAGCTGATTTTTCTGACACGTACCACCATGGACCACGCAAGCACTTTAAATTGATATGTATAACATCACTGTACTTTGAAGTTACCCTTTAGAATTTCACAGTCAGGATTTTGTCCTTAATTTATTGATGTTAAATTCAGCCTTAATGGATACTGAAGCGGTGGTGCAGGAGGAATACAGGTGGAGAAAAAAAAAACGGCAGCATTTAATTATTTATAACCGATTATAAATAAGTAGAGAGTATTTTAAAACTGCTGATTATTACTCAGTTGGAGCAAAGGCATTTTTTGATTAAGTAGACAATAAACTGAAATATAAATTACTAAACGTCAAAGGTTTTTTGTTTTTTAATCCAGTATGCATCCACATTGTACAACACTTCTGTACCTGTGATCTGTACTGCTCAGACTTTACACAAGTAGCAGTGACGATGTTTTTGTACAACTCTTGGCTTTCTAACAGCGCAGGTTTATATATAGTCTAAAGTTTAATGGAGTTTCAGGTACCAAGTCTAAGGAAGTCAAGATCTGACGCAGAACTCTTTACTTTACTGTTTTCTTTTGTCATCCCAAAATGTTAGAGGTCTTCTGAAGCAAGTAGATAGAGAGAGAGAGAGAGAGAGAGAGAGAGAGAGAGAGAAACATGCTGTGTTGGCATTTCTTTTATATCCATATGCTGTTATCTTACGTTCCACCTGAGCTAAGCATATTTCTTTCCTTCCATACGTTTTAGTACATATTCCTCCTTTTTCGTATCTTTCTTCAGCTGCATGAACCAAGAGTTTTGAGCTCTACAGACTCCTGCGGTCTTAAAAGGAAGATGGTTGATTTATGGACCGGAGCTTTCCAGAGTTCTCCAGAGCATCCTTGTCACATCTCTGTCGCATGCCAGGGGCAGCGTAAGAGCCGTATGTATTGTATGAGGGTGTGTGTGTGTGTGTGTGTGTGTGTGAATGTGTGTGTGTGTTCATGCAGGTGCTCTCTGTGGTCTTTTCATCGTTCAAGCTAACATTCCGATGGAAAGAAGTTTCACCAAATGTGTGCATCCATGCAGAAATAACACAATATGGCATCTTACATACATTTTTATGACATATTAAAGTGTTTAGTAAAGTATTAGTAATAATTATTTTAGTTTCATATACTGTATATAACCCAGCAAGGTTGATCTTATTTGGTTGTCAAAACGTAGGGCCAGGTGTAGCTCAGTGGTTAAAGCATTGGACTACGGTTCGGAAGATCCCAGGTTCAAACCCCACAACCACCAAGTTGCCACTGTTGGGCCCTTGAGCAAGGCCCTTAACCCTCAACTGCTCAGATGTTTAATGAGATAAAAATGTAAGTCGCTCTGGATAAGAGCGTCTGCTAAATGTGAAAATGTTGTGGTGGCTTTAATTTGGCAACATTACCTACAATACCAATCAAAAGTTTGGACACCCCTCTCTA
Source organism: Channallabes apus (assembly GCA_030522415.1). Lineage (NCBI taxonomy): Eukaryota > Metazoa > Chordata > Actinopteri > Siluriformes > Clariidae > Channallabes > Channallabes apus. Next base: position 2,988,365 of record CM060118.1, on the reverse strand, counting down.
ACTCCATGGTCGTTCCTAATTTTTATTTCTTTCTACACTGTAAAACAATACTGAAGGCGTTTATCCAAAATACACAATAATCTCCACTGAACAGTTGATGTTGAGATGTATATCTGCTACTTCTGCTCTGTAAATCTTCATAATGGCTCTAAGCTGAGGTGCTGGTTGTTAATTGGTGATTTCTGAGGCTGGTGACTAATTTCCATGATCTTGTTTTCCTGTGAAGGTCTTCATGAGAGACAGTTTCATCATGGAGCTCGATGGGTTTTGCGCTCAACTTTGTTGTTAATTATTTACATATTGTATTTCCGTATGTTTTGTTTCATACAGTAGTTTTATAGAAATCTCCAGTATTGTTCTAGAATGTAGAAAATAAATTAGTCAACAACAAAAAGCATTGAATTAGATGGTGTTCATAAACATTTGACTGGTACTGACATTTTTGAAGGTTTGGATTATGAAATGATGTTGGAACACTGTTGCCTGCTTGAAGATGTCTTAACATTGAATGAATGAACGCTGAACACAATATTGCAGAAACGACATCAAAACAATATTAACACTAAACCGATGGCCTGAGTGGGACTGAAAATCTGGTCACTGCAGGCTTACCACTGGACCAGTGGGGAACGTACTGTTGATTGAAATATTAAATTGGAAAGTTGGGAAAAAACTCACTTAAGATCTGTTCCTGTGAAAATTGTGCAAATCCCATGTAATATTCCTGAAAGGTATTTACCACTAAAAGCGCCGAGCAGCGGTCATTTGACCGCAATGGGGAAAAAAAATAAATACTCCGCACTCGATCAAGATCCATGACCCTCCTTTCATGACTTTTCCTAGATCTGTGAGCCTGATCACCCAGCATGCCTAAATTTTCAAAATCGCACCACGAGATGCATGACATGAGATACAGCACATGCGCTTTGTGCGGGAAGCTTTTGTGTCCGTACCGATATTCTATGAGAATTTCATTACAACTACCGTACAGTATATGGCGACGCTCATTCAGTGTTAGGGTTCCTGCTGGTTGATTTATTTTTATTTGGCAGTTTTACATAATCGTGTCAAATCTGTTTGTCTAATCGCCTGCAATTGTGTTTAGACAGCATTAAAAGAGACAATAAATGTGAGTGATTCATAAAGATGTGTGCACTTTTAAAGGAATGGAGAAATATTGCAAGCAACTGGAAATAAACTCTATTTTCTTTTAGTGTACATTTTACAGTTTTTGAACGCTTTATCACTGCACCAGATGTTTCTTAAACATGCTTTATCTTGCACATTTTCCTGCTCCAATCACTTGCCAGCATGTGGATAAACCTTTGTAAATTGACAAGCATGGAAAAGATTGAGACAATACTGGCTTTAAAAAGAAATGCTTTATATTGTAGTTCATGTATCCATCATTTTTAAAGTTAATCTGTTCGCATGTCACACGATGTTCTGCTGCCTGCAAACTGATAACACTTCAGCGATCGCTCACACGGATGGCTGTTTTTAATCACCACCTGAGCGTAATCGCCTCGTTTATGAGCCTCAAGAACTGAAGTAAACAAAACAGAGCTTTATTCAAACCGACTGAATGCACAAAGGCTTCGGAAAACAATGGTGCGAAGTTGTGCAGAGAGAGAAAAAAACAAAAAGCTCCTTGACACCAAGCACTCGTCCACTAAAGTAACTGTTTCCCGAATTATTCACGAGTCGTGCCAAGCCCTCGTTCTTTTTTTGTCACTTTAACAAAGCTCTCTGATTAACTCTTGTCATAAAGGGGCCCGGGGGCAATTAGATTTGTGCTGGGGAAGTGCGCAGACGGGAAATCTGCTGCAAGCACCGAGCGGAGGAGGAGCGCAACTCAGTCGAGCTGCAAAGTTAATTTAAGGTCAATCATAACTGTTGGCTTTGTCTGTACAAACACACACACATACACACACACACACACACACACACACACACACATACACACACCAATCCTAACAGCTTGATTTAACCATGAGAAACCTGGGTCAAGCCAGCGGTAATTATTCCAAACAAAAATGCACACCTCCTTAATTAGTACTTTTCTTTTCAAAAAGACTTTAAGGACGAGGGATAGAAAGTGAAAAGACATCTACTGTATAAACCCCTTATTTTTCCATTACTATTATCTGGTGCGTGCTTTCATCATCGCTAACTTTCAAACACACACATATCAGTTATCTTAACAAGCCACCGGCTGCCTTTGCCTGCGGCTTTCACATGAGATTTCAATCGTGGCAGCGGTGCAGTCCTGAGGACCGGTGGCATCCCGCAGCCGCTGAGTTTGTGATGAGTGTAAAATGTGATATATAGCCATCTGGACTTACTGAGGAGCTGTAATAGAGGACGCTTTCTCAAAGTCAGGACCTGTAAGTAGTGAGGAACTCTAAACGCTGGATGAACGGATGTGTTCGAGTCCTGTTGAGGAATGGAGGCAGCATGATATCTGATGCTTTCAATCTATCAGCCACTTTGCTCTCCCTATGGGACCAGTAGAGATAGAGAAAGCTGGATTGTACCTTTTTATCTCCTTTTAAAGTCTGTCCTGCTTGTACTGACGAGCCTGACAAATGCTTCCAGTTTACACTGTAGCACAGTTACAGACTCCCAAACTTTTGGTCAAACTATATAACTTAGATTAGTCTTTATTATTCTTTATTGATGTACGGTGGTGGGAAAAGTACACAAATCCCCCACCTGAGTAAAAGTAGAGATACTTTAGAGGGAAAAAATAATACTCAAGTAAAAGTAGAAGTCCTCCCTTTAAGTGCTTGTCAAAGATACCGAGCTGGTATTAGCTTTAGACTGTAGAAAAACTGGACAAACCCTCCCAAAGGTTCTCTGACCCCAGATTCTTTACTGGGATATGCAGAAAAAAAAAAGATTTTACTGTGCTGTAAGGTACAAGTGACAAATAATTGTATCTTGAATCTTAATTCATAATAAAGGAATTTTCTCTCTGCTTTCTGACTTTTCAAACACCTGCTACATTATGTAGCGTTTTAATGAGGGAAGGCAAATTACACAAATACATATAATAGTCAACAGGGGGCAATATTACCACTTCAGACACTACGAACCGCTGCGGTTACGTAACTCAATGCCATGTACAAATGTAGTGAAGTAGAAAGTAAAGATATTTGTTGTAGGATGTGGTGGAGTAAAAGTAAAATGTGTCTACTAATACAATGACTCAAGTTAAGGACAGACACATGAAAGCTGTATTGAAATAAAGGAACAAAGTAAATATACATATTTACAGTATATTATTGCTGAGGTAGCTCAGGTAGATTGTATTGTTGCCTCAAACCTGAGCTCACATGTTCTTTGTGTATGTTTTGTGCTGGAGCTTCAAAAGGTGTACACTGGCGGCACTAAATTGGGGCGCTTTGCAGTAGACTTGCATCTCATCCCTGATGTGTTCTGAGGATCCTCCAGAACCCTGGAGACTCCTTCCATACATGTCATCTTTCAAGAACTAGCGCATTAGGGTCAACCTGTGATCTCAGTTAGTGTGAGCACTACAGATAGAGGTGCTGTTAAAATTATATACAATATCGTTAACACCTTTTGCCCATGAAGACTCAAGAATTCAGTAGAGTGGTGGTGTAATGTGATGTGATAATCAACCATCCTTGTTGTAGTGAGCGCAAAAGTCTTGTTTACGAGAATAGTGAATCTTGATCTAAACGTACTCTCGGTGCAGTCGTAGTCTTTTGTTTATTTATACACAATCTTCTGTTAAGTTAAGAATTGAATTACCGAGCTAACCATCGGTTTTACGTTTGCATCCGACTCTTCGAGTGATTTAATCTTCACCCAATTCTCACGACAATCTGTTTAATGATACGTATGCGTTTAATGACTAAAGCCATCATGAGAGCCGTCACACTTTCTCCTAATGAGTTTCTACACTTACAAACACTCCATCACACTTCTCCTGAAAGCCCGGTATTATCTAAGGACATCCAGTAGCTTCGGCACGAGCAGTACACAGCTTAATTAGCTCCTGTAAAGGTGCAGACCATTTAAAGCCAATCAATCAGAGTAATTGGACTCTGTTTGCTTCCATGGCTGCAGTTCATTTTTCCTCATTTCCAGTGAGCCACCTCCGAGACACGGATTCCCCCTGTACTGCCGAGGATTAGATAACTTATTAGTCCCTAATATGAGGAACACATAATACTGAACATGAACACGTTCGGATATGAATGTGGTCAGAGGTACTACAATAACCTGCACATGCTCTCATACACATACACACACACACAGAAAAACTTATGCAGATCTTTTGTGTTTCCCAGGACGGCAGATGATTCGGCAGCTGTGGGGACGGTGGTGGTGTCTCGGCTGAAGATGGGAGAGATTGAGGATGGCGGTGTGGACTACATTGCCACTGACCACCAGAAGGTAATACACTCTCACATGCACACACTCACACATGTGGCTGTGTGTTACTGTATGCTTGAAGTCAGAGGGGTTGGCCTACTGCTCATATGGACCAGATTAGTCTCTTTGTCAGCAGCTCGAGAGCCACTGAGATTAATCAAGCTCTTTACAAACCTGTGTGTGTGTGTCCATGCATGGTAAGTGTGTGTATGCACAAGAACTTGTGTTAATCTGCTGTGAAGAGGAAAGACGAGAAAGCTGAGGGAAACAGCGTAACCGGTATTGTCACACTATGGGTTTGCTGTGTACTAAAAACAAAACTGTAGGTATTTAATATTCATGTTCGTGAGATTGTAGTACGCCTTGTCATGGGAAGCTGATTGAGTGCCGGAGCTGAGAGTGAACTGAATAGTTTCCTGGAAAATCAATGTTAAATGTGTTCTTATATGAAAATGTCATGCATATGAGGGAGTATGTGTGTGTGTGCGTGTGTATGTGCTTCTATTTCTGTTGTGCAGTAAGATTTCATTGCCAAAGTAAATGGTTTATCCTTTAATGTATGTGGATACATTAGGCAACCTCTTTTATTAGACACACATTTACATTATGGAACTTGGCAAACGCTCTTATCCAGAGAGACTTTTTATTCAATCTCATCTCATTTGAGCAGTTGAGAATTAAGGGTCTTGCTCAAAGACCAATTGGTGGCACTCGGGTATAAACCTGGGACCTTCTGATCAGTGGTCCGCATGCTTCACCACTGCGCTACCCCTATCACGGGGAACACTTATACACCTGGTAACAAATGCAGGTATCCAATCAGCCAGTCATTTAGCAACAGTAGAGCTCAGTGCATAAAATAATGCAGATACAGGTGAAAAGCTTGACAACAAGAAATCAAACATGGAAAGAAACACCTTGTTCATTTGAAATTTCAGATTCGACTCTTCAGAATATTTTATTCCGGGTACAACAACTCAAATAACCATTTGAAAAAGCATGGAAGACTGAAAAACTCTAATCTCATCTGAAACTTGATGTTTCTTATGGCATTGTCCAGCGGTCCGTGGCCTTGTACGTGGATTATCCAAACTATTTACCCTGTACATAACATGTAGACGCGTCCCTTCTCTGGTCATTATCAGATAATGAAGTGCGATGGAAACACTGTGCCTATTCTTGGTTCCATTCGGATAATGGATTATATTTGTTTTCGATTTGTTGCCTTCATTTAAAATTTTAGCGATGCATTTCAGAAAGATATTGGCAGAGACTGAGACGGACCCAAAGGCTGTAAAGGGTCTACTGTAGTTTGCTTACACTTGTGTCTACGATCAAAAACATCCCAACGGCGAGTTTGTAGACCCCAGGGGTTTATTAATTTGGAGTTTCACTGCCACAAGCAGACGGTATTGTCAAAATTTGGCTCCACCAGCATGAATCCATGGACTGAGCTGGCCTTGTATCAAAAGTTCAGGCCATTGATGGAGGTATAACGATGTGCATAAAGTTTCCTGAGCTCCTTTTGAACCGACTGTGTCGTCATTTAAATACCACAGCCTGTCACAGTATTGTACTTGACCGCTACAATGCTTTGATAGCCTGTAGTACAGTATGTGGTGAATCTCTTTATGGCCACACTTAACTCATGTTATAATGGCTTCTAAAATGATAAAGTCCTTCCTGCATAATAATAAGGCACATCCTGAAAGTCCGGGTACATTTTCTACTACTAGTTCCGCAGTCACCAGAATCCGATAGATCACCTTTGGTCGAGATTCACAGCATTAAGAAATCGGCAGCAGTAATGCTGCTCTCAGAATCAGAATCTCAAAGGAATGTTTCTGACACCTTGAGGGACTCAGAGCACAAAAGAGAAAAGCAAACTGGGTGCACTCTCACAGCACTCGTATTGACCTCTTAATAAAATATTCACTGAGTGTATATGTATGTGTGTAACATACTCAAGAAATAATAATAGGAGTACAGAGCGGCGAAAAATCCTTCATCAGCTGTGAAGCTGTAGGAGGTGAAAGCAGTTCATATTCAGATGTATTCTATTACTGTATTTATATTGACAACAGAATGAGCAGTAATAGAATAGTATAAGTAGGAAAGGACCTAGGGGAGAAAAACAGATGTATATAAAGCAGCCAAGCCTGGCTGCGTGTATAGACACATTCACATATCCACAAACAGACACACACAACCACATGATGTATAAGTCAGTCAGATGTAGATGTTATTTGGTGTCGCATTCAGTGTTTCCTGCGTCACAACCCAGCACATGCAATAAAGGCTGCTGTCACATTACAGACAGATCCCGGTATACTTGACACCAAAATTCCTTATTGTGCACTTGAAAAGGTTTGGCGTACTCGGGTACGGCTTAAATTGAATATGAACGCTAATAAGGAAGTAGACTGCTGATTAGAATGTAATCTAAAGTGTCGGGCCGACTCTGCTAAAACCCCTGCTCCAACCTCATCCTCTAACCTTCAGCCATGGCCAAAGGTTTTGAGAATGAAACAAATATTCATTTTCTACCGCTTCAGTGTTTTTAGATCTTTTTGTCAGATGTTACTCTGGTATACTGAAGTATAATTATAAGCAGACCCCTGGCATTCGGTCAATCAATTCGGGCCACATCCTGACTGATGGCAGCTCATTCTTACATAATGAATCCTTGGACTTTATGAGAATTTGTGGGTTTTGTTTGTTTCTTCAGGACTGACCACAAGTTGTCAATGGGATTAGGGTCTGGGGAATTTCCTGGACATGGAACCAAAATTCTGATGTTTTGTTCCCTGTGCCACTTAGTTATCATTTTTGCCTTATACTACTCAAAGTGCTCCATAATGCAGGGAAATTCATAGTTTGTCACCATACTGTTCTCAGATATTTGGGAGAAGTTGTTCTCAGAAGATGTTTGTGTATCAGATGTATCATCTAGGAAGGCACATACTGTAGGAGCGAAGCTCTTGACATTTTCCATGGCACAAACAACTATAATATTAGGCATAGTGTGAAGGTCGACATCCTTGTCCTCTTCTCCTCTTTGTGGTTACTGGTGCCTCGCAATCTAGGTGCACACTGCCACCTGCTGTATCGGAGAGCACATCAGCGGTTCCTCATTTTCTATTCCTTCGAATCCCATGTTATTGTCTCTAGATCATATTACTTCCATTCCCACAGCATTGCTCATCTGTGTCCATTCCTCACCTCACAAACCGCCTCCATTCTCACATATGCATTACAGTACTGTAACTGTAATTCACTTTTAACTGGTCTACCACAAAAGCTTCTCCATAAACTTCGACTCATCCCAGGTTCTGCTGCTCGTATCATAACCCGGATGCCCTTCATACATCACATTAGCCTCTCCCTTCAACATCTCCACATTCTTCCCTTGACTTTTACAGCGGTCCATAATCTTGGTCCACTTTATCTTCCAGAGCTTGTGCAGTTTTACACTCCTTTTCTACCTCATCGAGACTGCTCTTTACACCCCCTGCTAACTTGTCCACCATGTGCTCTTAGCTGCACCACCCCTCAGATGTGTGTATCTGGTGTGATATTAGGCTGCACGCAGATCTTGATATCAGGCAATAACTGTTTAATTATAGGTTTATCTAATATTGTTTTATTGCTATTTACGATTTGCTGTTACTTGTTGCTTGTTTGAATTTGTCCATGACCTTGAGTGACTAGAAAGGCACAGACTAGAAAGGCTTATACACAGTAAATAAAATTTATAATAATAATAATAATAATTATTATTATTATTATTATTATTATTATTATTAATATTATTATTATTAGTAGTAGTAGTAGTAGTAGTAGTAGTAGGTGTAGTAGTAGTAGTAGTGTTAGCACTGTTGCCTCGCACCTCCGGAGTCCAGGTTCAATTCCTGTGTGTGTGCATGGATACATGAATACAGGTAATAATAATAATAATAGCACCTTTCAAGAGACTCAAGGCCGCTTTACAATAACAAAATATTTATATTTATATATATATTAATACATAGAAAGAGAAATCTGAGAAACAACAAAAACAAAATACAGACAAACATGAAACCCATAGTATTTATTTAATCACATATTCAAAGATTGGGAAAACAGGACGAGAAAAGATATGTTTTAAGGTGGGTTTTGAAATCCTGTAGTGAAGGAAGATCATGGATGTGTTTGGGAATAGAATTCCAGACTGTAGGGGCAGAAATACTAAATGCTTGTCCTTCAAATGATGCTAATCTATGGCGAGAAATTAAAGTAGGCCATCATCTCCAGATCAGAGTGTGCGAACAGGGGAGTAAGTCTGAATAAGCTCAGAGATATATGGGGGGGCAAGACCGTGCAGTGCTTTGAAGGTGATAAGAAGAATCTTGTATTGAATGCAAGAGTGAACAGGTACCCAATGAAGTTTGTGTAGGATGGGAGTGATGTGTGAGGATTTCTTTGAATAAGTGAGGACCCTAGCAGCAGAGTTCTGAATGTATTGGAGCTTATTTAATGTTGTTTTTGGTAGACCATAAAAAATTACAGTAGTCGAGTCGAGAAGTAATGAAAGCGTGAACCAGTGTCTCAGCATTCTTGATGTCTAAGATGGGCCGTAGATGAGCTACATTATGGAGGTGATCGAAGGCACATTTAGTAAGTGACGAAATGTGAGGTAGAAAGGAAAGATAGGAAGTTATAGTTATACCCAGATTTTTAACAGTGGTGGAAGGTCTAACCAAGGTCCCAGAAATGTTAACAGAATCAGTACAGAAAGAAGCAACGGTTTTAGGTGAACCAACAAGTAAAACAACTGTTTTATCAGTATTGAGCTTGAGAAGGTTACTGGTCATCCAAGCATTTATGTCATCAACACAATCTGAAACGGAGTTAGTGGGAAAGGGATGGTAGTGTCGAAAACTGATATAGAGTTGAGTGTCGTCTACATAACAGTGGAAATTGAAACCATGACGGCGGATGATTTTACCTAGAGGAAGCTTGTAAATGATGAACAGTAGTGGGCCAAGAACAGAACCATGTGGTACACCCAGAGGTGTCAAGTAACGAAGTACAAATACTTCGTTACCTTACTTAAGTAGAAGTTTTGGGTATCTATACTTTACTGGAGTAATTATTTTTCAGCCGACTTTTTACTTCTACTCCTTACATTTTTAAGCAATTATCTGTACTTTCTACTCCTTACTTTTTAAAAATAGCCTTGTTACTCTATTTTGATGATCAGAACACGCACAACGGCCGCCCCCCCCCCCCCCCCCCCGTCATATGATCAGAACGCGCACAACGCCCCCCCATCACATGATCAGAACGCGCACAACGCCCCCCCCCCCCCCCGTTGCATGATCAGAAAGCGAGACCTTAATGCTTTTGTCGCCCCTCATGGTACTTTTTACTTTTATACTTTAAGTAGTTTTGAAACCAGTACTTTTAAACTTTTACTTAAGTAAAAAGCTTGGGTTGATACTTCAACTTCTAAAGAAGTATTTTTGAACCCTAGTATCTATACTTCTACTCAAGTAATGAATGTGAATACTTTTGACACCACTGGGTACACCATGAGAAACAGGAGCAGTAGAGGATTTAGCCTGACAGATAGTAATATAGTGTTGACAGTCAAACAGATAAGAAGTGAACCAGGATAAGGCAGTTCTAGAAATACGAAGAGCAGAGAGTCGTGAAATGAGAATACTGTGTGAGGTAGTATCAAATGCAGAAGAAATATCTAAAAGAATCAAAATGCTAAAATAAACAGCATCAGCGGCCATAAGAAGGTCATTGACGACCTTCAGAAGTGCTGTCTCGGTAGTGTGGTGAGGGCGAAAAGCGGATTGAAAACATTCATACAGATTATGAGATGACAAATACAGGGAACTTACTGTAAATATGATGGTCACTATTGGCCTACATCGTTGCTGGATGGATTACAGAGGCTCCTAGATGGATGGAATAGTAGTAGTAGTTGTTGTTATAGTACACATGAGTATTCAGTTACAGAATAATTTAATTAAATTGAAAGCTGGCCAGAGGGGAGAAGTAAGGAGGAGAAACTAGTATGAAAGCAGCCTAAGAAACACAAATGAAGGTTATTTATTCAGTATTATTTATATATTTACTGCATGTAGTGCTTTTTACAATAGACAAACTGTAAAATCGAGGATAAGCTTTGCAGATATTTAAATGTATAAAATATTATATTGTATGCATTTTGTAATGAGAAACCCCGTTACAGTGTTGTTTCATTTGTGGTTATAGATGAGTCAATCAGTGCTTACAGTATAGACTAGGGCCTCTCTTTCATCCCCCCCCCCCCCCGCTCTCTCTCTCTCTCTCTCTCTCTCTCTCTCTCTCTGCTGCATATCCGAGAGCTACAGTACAGTGATTCTTTCCCACTCAATGCAACTTGTTAAGGATCGATGGTCGTAAAGCTTCGTCTTGACCTGACGATCCAGTTAGAGTTCTCATTGTGCCTTCTCTCGCTGATCCTGTGTGATATGATGAAAAGGGAAAAGTTATCCTTCAGCCACAGAGCTGTTTACATGAAGTGGCTGCGATTGAAGAGCTGCAGCCTGAGTGGCCCACGGCCAAAACTCGACTAGCGGTTGATCTGATTCAGTGTGAGAGCAGCTCTTGTTTTCTTTTTGTCTCTTTTTTTTTCTTCTTGAGAGTGAGAGAGAAAACGACACGGACTCCTGTCGACAGCTCTCTGTCTGATATGACATCTATAGAGGAACGTCAAAAAAACAAAATAATTAGTCCGACTCTGGCAGAACGACGTGCTGTGCTTGAAAGGCCGTGCAAACTTATTGGAATGCTTGTTCATGTCAGCCACTCACGGAAAGCTGGAGAGTGTGATTCAATAGTGAGAGCTCAGGTCAGTGTTCGAGGAATAATTGCTATTTTTTTTTCCTACAGTGCACTCTGGTGTGTGAGCCACATGGGATCACGAACGACAAGGATAACGGGCCGCTGATGAATGCAGGTAAGCCAAAGTTCACATCTACTGTACTTATGTCGGCATGTATGAAGGAGATTTTTATTTGTACAAACCGGATTCCAAAAAAGTTGGGACACTAAACAAATAATTACTGAATAAAAACTGAATGCAATGATGTGGAGATGGCAAATGTCAATATTTTATTCAGAATTGAACATAGATGACAGATCAAAAGTTTAATCTGAGAAAATGTATCATTTTAAAGGAAAAATATGTTGATTCCAATTTTCACGGTGTCAACAAATCCCAAAAAAGTTGGGACAAGTAGCAATAAGAAGCTGGAAAAAGTACATTTGAGCATAACGAAGAGCTGGAAGACCAATTAACAGTAATTAGGTTAATTGGCAACATGATTGGGTATAAAAAGAGCTTCTCAGAGTGGCAGTGTCTCTCAGAAGCCAAGATGGGTAGAGGATCACCAATTCCCACAATGTTGCGCCGAAAGATAGTGGAGTAATATCAGAAAGGTGTTACCCAGCGAAAAATTGCAAAGACTTTGCAGTTATCATCATCAACTGTGCATAATATCATCCGAAGATTCAGAGAATCTGGAACAATCTCTGTGCGTAAGGGTCAAGGGCGTAAAACCATACTGGATGCCCGTGATCTCCGGGCCCTTAAACGACACTGCACCACAAACAGGAATGCTACTGTAAAGGAAATCACAGAATGGGCTCAGGAATACTTCCAGAAACCATCGTCAGTGAAAACAATCCACCGTGCCATCTGCCGTTGCCAGCTGAAACTCTACAGTGCAAAGAAGAAGCCATTTCTAAGCAAGATCCACAAGCACAGGCGTTTTCATTGGGCCAGGGATCATTTAAAATGGAGTGTGGCAAAATGGAAGACTGTTCTGTGGTCAGACGAGTCACTATTCGAAGTTCTTGTTGGAAATGTGGGACGCCATGTCATCCGGACCAAAGAGGACAAGGACAACCCAAGTTGTTATCAACGCTCAGTTCAGAAGCCTGCATCTCTGATGGTATGGGGTTGCATGAGTGCGTGTGGCATGGGCAGCTTGCATGTCTGGAAAGGCACCATCAATGCAGAAAAATATATTCAGGTTCTAGAACAACATATGCTCCCATCCAGACGTCATCTCTTTCAGGGAAGACCCTGCATTTTTCAACAAGATAATGCCAGACCACATTCTGCATCAATCACAACATCATGGCTGCGTAGGAGAAGGATCCGGGTACTGAAATGGCCAGTCTGCAGTCCAGATCTTTCCCCTATAGAGAACATTTGGCGCATCATAAAGAGGAAGGTGCGACAAAGAAGGCCCAAGACGATTGAAGAGTTAGAGGCCTGTATTAGACAAGAATGGGAGAGCATTCCTATTTCTAAACTTGAGAAACTGGTCTCCTCGGTCCCCAGACGTCTGTTGAGTGTTGTAAGAAGAAGGGGAGATGCCACACAGTGGTGAAAATGGCCTTGTCCCAACTTTTTTGGGATTTGTTGACACCATGACATTTTGATTCACCATATTTATCCCTTAAAATGATACATTTTCTCAGTTTAAACTTTTGTTCCGTGATTTATGTTCTATTCTGAATAAAATATTGACATTTGCCATCTCCACATCATTGCATTCAGTTTTTATTCACAATTTGTTTAGTGTCCCAACTTTTTTGGAATCCTGTTTGTAGAATATTAAAATAAATAGGAGTATCTGCCTTTCACTTCATATTTTAAATCCATACAGCTCTATTTACCTATAATAAAAAGCTTCAGCGGCCCTCTCCAAGAGAGATGGGGGAAGTTATGAATCGCGATTCTTTTAGATTATTTAAAATACGTTGTTAAAATGCTGCAGTTCCGCCATCATCCAGCTTTAAACTATTCACCCGTTAACAGGCAGAGCAGCATGCTGTGTGGTATTAGCGAATCATTTGCTACAGTTGTTTAGAATTGTAATAAAGTAAAGAACAACAACAACAACAAAAAAAACATTAATATACAGTAGAATCGGGATATTTATGAAATCGTGATACAGCGGTACCTTGGCGTACGGATCCTGAGGCGAGTTCTTAAGGTGAAATTTTGTATTGTGAAACGTATTTTCCATAGGAAATAATATAAACGCAGATAATCCGTTCCAGCCTCCCAAAAATATTATCAATATTGCCAATTTCCAACACTATAATCATATTTTCATTCATTCATTCATTCATTCATTCATTTTCTATACCGCTTAATCCTGTGTTCAGGGTCGCGGGGGACCTGGAGCCTATCCCAGGAGACTTCGGGCACTAGGCGGGGTACACCCTGGACAGGGTGCCAATCCATCGCAGGGCATAAACATATTTTTGTATATAAAAAACAATCAAAACATTTAGAAAAGACATATAAATGAAGTGAAATATGAAATGAATAGACATTAAACCTCACCTTCATTCATGATTCCTTTCGGCACCGGCTGCTTTAAAAACCAAACTGAAAGCGGCTTCCTTTTTCTTCTTGCTAACATTTATGGGACCCGCGGTGCTACTGTACGTCTTCACTAAATTTTGCACAAAAAAAAGTAAATTCACAATTTTTGAACGGCTCCTGGACATACGCGCAACTTTGCTTCGTTCACTCGTAAGCCGAAAATGTTTTGTATGCCGACGCAAATTTGTTGCAAAACTTAAGTTCTTAAAGAAAAATTTGTAAGGCGGGGCATTTGAATGACAACGTACTGGTGTATTTACAGAAGGGCAATATTGATCAAATCGTCTCCTCTGCATTGTGATAACATGGTATCAGAAGGTGCCTAGCGATACTGAGGATGGATCTCGGAGACAAATGAAAGAGATCTTTCCATGCGCAGTGTGTGTTATACCCCTACACAAAGATTTTCTTTGTTGTTGTTTTTTTTTTCAAAATCGCATTAACTCTCAGTTGACTTTGCATTCAGTTTTCCACTTGCGCGCGGATTTAAAGGGGTGAATTAAATCAGAGCTTAAACTCGTGAATCTGCCTGTTTATTTAGTCTCTAGTAGTCATGCACCACTGGGTGTATTTTGTTTTAATCAAGCTCGGTAGGACTATTCATGCGGAACATCCAGATATTAAATTTAGTCTTTGCTCTGCGTCAGTTGAAGATGATTTTTTTTTTTTATTTACTTTTTTTTTCCTACCGAAACCTCTTCTAAATGCTTTGCCGCCTTCGGACTATCGACTAAACATCACGTAGGAAAAGATCTCCGCTGTCAGCTTTCATTAACTCGAAAACCAGAGGAAGAAACCAGAGCCGGGCCCGGCTTTACGGATAAGAACCAAATGAAGGTTGAATTTTAAAGAGAATTTAAAAAAAAAGAGGGAGCCAAGAACAGACTGATTAATCAGCTAATTCTGCAGGCAGTAAAAAAAAAAAAAAAAAACCTGCTGCTTCCAAGACTTTAACAATATCCAGAGAGAAATAAAGAAGCAGCTGAGAAGAATGTGGACGGGAATGAAAGAAGAAAAGAAATTGGCTTCTGTTAAGCCTTTGTTAGACGGAGGAGTGAATACCTTCAGTGTGTGTGTGTGTGTGTGTGTGATCTGTGTTAGAGTGTTTGCTTCTGTTTCAGTGTGAAAGTGAGAGCACGCACATTTACTGCTACATCCATCGCTGTCAGCGTGTCATTGTGGCGTCGCCGGGCGAGGGCAATTAGCCACCATCACGAGGGTGTGTGTTTCAGGCGCGCAGCTGCTTTCGTCAAAACACTGAGCTCCCCGCTGCCTCGCCGAGATCGACTAACACAATTTAGCTGCCACGTCCAAGACACACACACACACACACACACACACAGGAGCTATTTTTTTAACCTAGGCGTGCACCTGTCCCCACTTTCTCACACCTCATACAGGATGTTTTCGTTCAGAGCTGGTTTGTGGCTCCAGGCTTTCAGCACCACAGCTCCGAGGTCTATTTACAGCTTGTGGAGTTTATGCACAATTACCACTAATGAGAGCTCGTGACATGTTTAGCTGTACTGAAACCTGGTCACTTAGGTCATCTTATGGAAGTCGAGAAGCGGTATAGAAACATTTCTAATACATGTGTTCGTGTGATGGTGTAATTTGTGTGCATAGAGTTTGCATGTTCTCTCCGTCCTTGGTGGGTCTCCTCCAGGTATTCCGGTTACGCTCACGGTCCAAAGACATGCAGATTAGGCTAATTGGTGTTCCTAAATTCACCATACTGTAGTGTGTGAATAAGACAACAATGGAAGTCCTACAACGGACGTATAATGGGAGTAAATACAATGTTGATCACCATACGGGCCTAGTTGTGGACTACAGAGGTTCCAAGATAGATAGATGGATGGATAGGTGGATGGATAATTCAGAATCATAATTACAATCAGAGATGTTCCTTCTTCCCGTGGGTGCAATATATAGTAGAGGAATGTAATTTGAGAGAAAAGAGTCATTTCACACAATAGCGATTCGTTTAATACCATTAATGCTGAAATTATAGCAGTTCACTCTTATCTCTATACTGTAGGTATTCTCATCTTTTAAAGGAGACATATTATTAAAATAAATGAGCAAAGAACTGTAGCAAGAGACTCCTCCTCCAGCTCAATGGTCAACACCAGGTTGTCTTTTTTGTTTTAGGTTCAGCCTTTATTAATCACATACCTGTATACATCACTGCACAGTGAAATTCTTTATTCTTTGCAAATCCCAGCTTCTTGTTAGTAGGCCAGGGTGAGAGCGCAGGGTCGGCCATTATACGGCGCCATGGGAGCAGACAGGGTTACGGGCAATGCTCACGGGCCCAACGGCGGCAACCTGGCGGAACTGGGGCTCGAACCGCCGACCTACTGATCAGTAACTCAGAGCCTTAACAGACTGAGCCACTACTGCCTTTATTTTGGAGATGAGAGAAACAAAGAATGAGGATAATAAGGAAAGTATTCTATGGGTTTCTTAAGGGTGACAGGAATAGACATGAGGATTTAAGCTGAAAGGAAGATGAGGGAGATCAAGACCAGAAGGTGGCGGTAATGTCGACTGCCAAGTCAACAAAGAATCCTTGAATCCTTGAACACCAAGAAGACATGACCTTGTTGGGCTAGCAAGTTACAGCTAACTGCTAACAGCTACCCGAGCTATCTTTAACTCATTTAAAACTTTAGTTTTACAAGATATTTAGGATGTCATTGTGAATTGACAATCTTGCGTATATTTTTTTCCCCTTTTTTGGTTCGGCAGAAATAAGAGTGGGAAAAGCCTGAAAATGGGTGGATGAAGTCCTGAACATGGACTTTTCCAGTCCCTGCTCTCTAATTGGCCAGAAAAATGCACTTCCTCAAAGGGGTGTTCGTGTACAGTTTATTTAAAGCTTACTACAGAACTATAGACACTGAAACTGCATGTTTGGGAAAGGAGTGAAGCAGAAAGGAAATCAAGCAGCCAGAGTCCATAAAAACTTTAGAAGTATTTTGTGTTTAAAGCATATAAAACATGTTATGCATGCATCACAGCGTTCAATTTAGTTGAGGTTCAGGAAATTATAGAAAAAGAATTTTGTACAGATAATAAATTCTTAAAAATGTTGGACTGTCTTTATAAATGGAGCAGACTGATTCAGACGACGGAAGTGTAGCACAAACACGAAAATGAAAAAAAAAAAAAATGCGTGAGAGCTCTGTGTTTGCAAAGAAACTTAACAAATGTTCACAGAATTATACAAGTACATAAGTAGGTATAGAAGAGCTTCATATCTGCACCACTACAATATCCGTAAACTCAGCTTGAAATGCTCTCTCAACCTGTTGTTCTTCCTCTTTTGCAGTGTTTAAGAACCCGGTGTGTAGAGTGTACAGGTTCCAGACGACAGACAGCAAGTGGATGCAGGTGAAGGAGCAGATGGCTGAGTGCACTTTGTCCTTCAGTATCCCCATCCAGCTGCTCAGGCTCTACATTCAGGAGGACACGCAGAGGTACGTCATCATCCAGAGAGCACTGGGGAGAATGATGCACCCATGTGTGCAGATATTCAGCAGACCTGAAAGGGTAGACACACACACACACACACACACACACACACACACATCCACACACACAAACAGACAGAGCAAAGAAGCACGGGTAGCCAGAAGTGAAAACAAAGACAGAGAGAATATCAAGGATCTAGAGAGGAGAAGAGAAAGTCTGAAGACAAGAGAGAAAATAAATGAGGCATTGACAGAGTGATGTGGTCTGCGCTTCCTGCAGGGAGGCTGCTTCAAGGAGGGAAATGGATGTTTAAGAGCTATACTTAGCCCACACTAAATTATTCAAGCCTGTTTAACACTTCAAAGAGCACGTCTGTCCGCCAGACACCCAGAGCATCCAACAACCTTTCCTTTCTCTCCACTCTCTCTGTGTCTCTCTCTCCGTCTCTCTCTCCGTCTCTGGCTGTCTTTCCTTCCTGCCTTCCGCTGATATTGTTCGAGAAAACTTTAAATGTGATCCTGGCATCTTAAAGCAAAAAATCAGAGCAAGCTGCGATGTAGAATTCATCCAAACAGTAGGTTAACACTGTCGCCTTGCACCTCCAGGGTCCGGGTTCAATTACTGGTCAGGTTCGATTCCCGTCACTGCGTGAATGGAGTTTGCATGCTTGGTGGGTTTCCTCCAGGTCCTCTGGTTTCCTCCCAGAGTTCAAAGACCTGCAGATTAGGCTAATTGGCGTTCCCAAGTTGCCTGTAGTGTGTGAGTGAGGGTACATGTATGTGTGTGAGCCCTGCAATGAATTGGCATCCTGTCAAAGGTGTATCCTGCCTTGTGCCCTAAGTCTCCTGGGATAGGCTCCAGGTCCCCGCGACCCTAAATACAGTACATGATGAAGTGGTATAGACGATGGTGAGTGAGTATTGTAAGCTGGGGTGTAACAGAGAGAGTACAGAGTGCAGGTCAAAGCCCAGGGCTACCACTCAGGTGCACATGTACTGTAGCACATTCTGATAAAAACAAGCAGATCTGACTAAGAATTTCGTAGACTACAGCTCAAGCTTAGAAACTTTCAAACAAAGACCCAAAAGTATTTAATTTTCCCAAATTGTATCAATTCAGAAGCTTTTTCAGACGTTGCAAAATGCACCCCTTTTCATCATATAAATCTCGATATGATTTCTTATGAGTAGCTATGTTCCTGGGCCCAATCAATATAGCATCTTTTATACACTCTGGGGAAACTCAATACATATGCTGACTTGTCAAAACAAGTAAAAAAAAAAATCACTTATGAAAAATTATGACTAGACCGAGAGCCAAGGGAGGAACTTGGCCCGGAATATCTGACAAGGAAGGCTTGCATGTTCTTTATGTCCCCTTTTCCCAGCCAATCAAGAATAACTGTGAGCGTGTGTATGTGGAAGTGGGTGGATAGCATAATAGCGCTCCCCTCTAAGCATGTTCGCGCTGCAGCTTGAAGTAGCCACGTGCAATCTTTCACCTCTCAACCTCACGTTCTGCTGTGTATACACGCTACTGACCACGCTGACTGTGTGTTTATATTCGATTCGAGCACTAATCTTCATTTCAATAGAAGCACCTTTTTTTCCTCTTGTGTAGTTTATTCACTACATCCTGGGAGGTTTTAATGTATTTTATTGAATCTTTAAATAATTGGATTTGCCACAGGCGATTTATCAGTGGTGAAGTAGACAGCAGAAGCACCAGCGGATAAACTATGGATAAGTTAAGAGCGACTGGAACTCTGCGTACTATAAATTATGGCTAATGTCCTTTTATGAACATAGATAAGTGGTTCTGGTTGAGTGAAGTCTCGGTTCCAAGCCGGATGTTTATTTTATAATGTGTCAGAATTTTCTTTTTTTTTTTTTTTTGTAGCCACTTCTTTTTCTCTTCTTTCTCTCTCTCTCTCTCTCTCTCTCTCTCTCTCTCTCTCCCGAATCCACATGTAAGAACTATTATTAAATCACTGAATTACTGATATTTCACCCCACCTCTGCCATTGCTGCTGTTCGACCCTGGAGCAACACCTTAACCCTCAACTGCTCAGATGTGTAACGTGTAATGAGATAAATGGAAGTCACTCTGGATAAGAGGAGTGTGCCGAATGCCATACATGTGTAGGTAAAACAAAAGGTAAATATGTAAAATTCATGGATTTGAACCCATACATTACTGACAAATACAGTCCTATATCCCTTATCCGCACACACACACACACACACACACACACACACACACACACACACACACACATTCCTAAACCATATCTCCCATTTCTGACTCTTTGCTAGGCAACAGTTCCCATGTGCCTATTATACCTCTCTCTCTCTCTCTCTCTCTCTCTCTCTTTCTCTCCGGTCTCTCCGGTCTCTTGTGCCCCAGATCCCCAATTAGTGGTTCATTTTCAGATTTCACCCTTTCACCCGATCCTGCTGAACATCTCAGACTTTTCATTGATTGCACAATACCCGTTAATTTGCAGCAGATTTAATTCTTTGTTCAGCAAAAAAAAAAACAGCAGCATAAGCTTAAGCCGGTCAGACTCTAATTTACGAAAGATCCACAGATCTCATGCACGGGAAATTAACTCCTGAAAAATTATACTGAAATTTTGCGGAATGTGAAATTAGTGTCTTTATTTTCTAGGTGGGTTTGACATTCGAATGAGTCACACGCATGTTCACAAAGTCCGGTCCCCAAAATCTAATGTCCCCCGCAGAGGTGTGTGTCTATAAAATGACTGATTGGATGAACATCCAAATAAAAACAAACGGTCTGAACTGGGAATCAGTGTCCCTAGTGTGTTAATGCACTTTTTCTAAGGACACAATTTAATACATAGTTGTTGTTTTTTTGCTATCGTGTTCAAGTCACATTCTATATACAGTATATTCCAGATTAGTAATTAAGACAAACAAACAAAAACTAAAAGTACTGCATACAGTATATAAGTACTGTATAGATAATATATCAAGGTCGACTAACAATGGAAGAGGCCTGGACAGCATTTACTCTTAAATGTAATCAAGTTTTAAAATAAATCACAAAAACCCATAAATATTTGTACTTTCAATATATAAATACAAATATTAGAAGGAAAAAAATACAATAAAGGAAGAGTACTTACTGTACATGCTTAACTCCTCCTTAATAACTGTTAACTAAAGTAAACTAAAAACACCCCAAAAATAGTATTCAAGTGCAGTAGTGAAGGATAAGACCTCAGAATTTTCCTCCTCCGAATGATATACAAATTAATTTGATTAAATTCAATTTCATTTCATTTATATAGCGCTTTTAACAATAATCATTGTCTCAAAGCAGATCCCTGATGAGCAAGCCAAGGATTTTTCTTTTATAGAAAGTAACTTACATATTAAATAAAACAAAAAAAACGTATAAGAAAATGTTTAAAGTTACAAGAATTCTAAAGATACAAGAGTTTAAAATTGTCTCAAAATTGTCCAGCTGTTTCCAGCTGATGCAGATGAACACTTTAGTATCCAGACTCCTTCCCTATTACTGTAGCTTTTCACTTGTTCATGAATAATATGATTAAAGTTTACTAAAAAAAATAATGTTTTAGGATCTAAACATAAATGAAAGCGTTATCAACATCACAAAATATCGTATCCGAAGAGCCGAATCTGATGTTTGTGTCATTCGCACACACTGGAGACGCATGTGACTCTCTAAAATTATCAGAATGTGAATTTAGCATTTCCATTTCTCTCTTTTTAATAACATTTAAGGAAAATCTATTGTAATTACAAATAGGACGTACAGTAGGTCTGATTCAGGTCCTCCTTGTGATGGAGTGTAGATACTCTAGTAGTGTTTTAATGCTTTTACCCTTAACCTTCTACTTAACCTTCTACTTGATACATACTGTACTGTATTCTCATTCCCAAGTTCCGGCACAAAATGGTACTACATTATTAAGATTTGTTTTTATCATCCAAAACCCGTCGTGTGACGATTATGTAGCGAAGCCGCCACGAAGCAGAAGGTGTTTCAGGATATCACGGCTTATTCTTCATCTCATTTTCCCATCCTTCCCTGAATCCCTGACTCCACCATGCCATAATGTTAGCTCTCCCTGTCTACGCGTCTGTTGATGTCGACAGCGACGCGCCAAATCCACCCACGCGCTTTAATCTCCCGCTTGCGTGTCACTGAGTGTGTGAGTGTGTGTGTGTGCGTTATAAGATTATTCTCTCCCTATTTTCAAAGCTAATGGTTTCATTAGAGTCGTGTCGTGTTCCCGGTATCGCCTTCGAAAAAAAGAAAAAAGACCGAAGGAAAATCAATTGAAATCGATTAATGAAGAAGTGATGTGAAAGCCTTCAGTGTCTTTGATAGCGTTTCAGTGGGTAATAATCACAGCCCACTATCCGAGTGAACACACTATTAGTGCAGTAATTCTGCAGCATGACAACAGAGCATGGTAGAAGCGAGTGCGAGCGCCATTAGGGAAGATGGTTATTATATAAAGCGGGTTAAAACAACCTCCGTCACAACAAAGGACATTTTCACTGAGTTTGTTCATTCGTGCTTTCTGTGTCGCGGTTTATCTCTCTCTCTATCTCTCTCTCTCATTCTCTCTTCTGTTTCTCGTTCATGTCAGATTGAACCATACACTGGCTTCTCGAGGGAAGGTTTTTGGTCTGATCCGTGCAGTCGAGGCTCTTGCATTAATTGCGATTCCCGTCGCAGTGCTGCTGTTGACCCCAGGCACCGAGGCTCCAGTGATTAAAGCCAACAGCTCCCATAATGTACCATGAAATAAAGGCCACGACATGACAGGCTTCCTCTGTAGCCCAGTCGCGCCGATGGAGCACGATAGCACCCCCCTCCCCCATGACCCCCCCCCCCCCGGGCCGCTCGTCATTTTCTCTGCAATCCATCCTCTTCTCCCCTTTACTAACACGCCGCTTTACCTTTTTTTCTTATTCCATGTATTTTTTACCTTTTCCTCCCATCCTGACTCATTATAGGTTTGGTGATTTTATCACCTCGTAATTCAGACCTCCTACTCATTTCTTTTAATTCTACCTTAAAACAAAAAATCCACCCAAACAGCTTGCATTCGATTTTCTATAATGAATATGAGATCTTTAATAACATCCTTATCTTTAACTTTGTTTTCTGCCCATAAATGTTTTACTTTGTTCAACATCATCTGCAATGCTTTTTTTTTTACCATCTGCTGTAAGATTTATTCGGTGTCTGTTTGGAACATGTTAGCACTGTCGCCTTGCACCTCCAGGGTCTGGGTTCGATTCCCCGGCCGGGCTCGATTCCCGTCTCTGTGTGCATGGAGTTTGCATGTTCTCCCCGTGCTTGGTGGGTTTCCTCCGGGTACTCCGGTTTCCTCCCACAGTCCAAAGATATGCAGGTTAGGCTAATTGGCGTTCCTAAATTGCCCGTAGTGTGTGATTGGGTGTGTGAGTGTGTGTATGAGTGTGTGCCCTGCGATGGATTGGCACCCTGTCCAGGGTGTACCCCGCCTAGTGCCCGAAGTCTCCTGGGATAGGCTCCAGGTCCCCCGCGACCCTGAACACAGGATTAAGCGGTATAGAAAATGAATGAATGAATGAATGTTTGGAGCATCCATTAAAGGAGTTCCTGGGAGGCCGGCGTTTCAGGCGTGAAGCAGGCTGTCCGATACTGAGAAAACGTTCTACCTTGATGGTGTCCAAGCGCTAGTGAAACACTGGGATAAGTGCATTAGTGTATCAGGGGATTACATAGAGAAATAAAGGAAGTTTTACTCTCAGAACCGTGTTCTGTTATTCTGAACAATCAAAAGTCTGTACAATATATCCGTACGTTCTTTATTCCAGACTTGTTTTTGTATCATCTGGATATGAAACGAGCCCCATCTAATCAGATCTTAATCGTTTTCTTTAAAAGCCGACTTGCAAATTATCCGCTGGCTCAGCAGTAGGTTCGGGTTCGGTGGCATTTCCGCCGTAACTCTCTTTAAGTGCAGCAGAGGGCTCAAGACCTTCCTAATCAAACCCTTAGCCGCATATCTGCCTCAGCCTATTAGACGGAGGGAAAAAGAAAATGTCATTTACAGAATGTATCCTAACCGCTTGGCAAAATGCCCCTCTGTTAATGGCGTGCTTTTATCGGAGCGTGTCCGGTATATTTGCAGTCTTCGCAACAACCAAAGTTCACAGCCTTGCTTTGGATTCCGGCCCGACTGAGAAATTGATGGATTTAACCTCACGGTTCCTAAAGGCCCAGGCACGCCGTCATCTCCAGCGCTGTCCACTCAGCTAACAAATAATGCGGTTCTGCCGCAGACCGTCCCATAATGACCCTTAAGAGTACGCACAGAAGAAGCCCTGCTTTCATTGAATCACTGTAATTTATTTAAGAGAACGCCACGGGCCAGAGTGAGAACAGAAAACACAAGAGCCTGGCCAGATAACCATCAATAAACCCCGAGCAGTGTGTGTGTGTGTGTGTGTGTGTGTGAAAGTAGCCGCAGGACTGTAGGTTACACCTGGCTTATCGACTCTGTAACATCTCAAAACCTGATATAATTCTGTCTCTCTTTCAAAATGTTTTTTTTTTTCTTCCCTTTTTTCTTTTCGAAACAGAACTGACTTTTGTTCTTCAGTAGATTCCGCGGGATCTTTTATTTAATTGTTTTTTTTTTCATCTTCCTTGCTCACGAGGAATCAGCAGGTTTTTACGCCGCTCGTATCATTTGCAGATGCTAATCGCATTGCTGGAAGTTTTAAGGGCATGTGGAGTCTCTGAGCCCAAATTTACATAAAAATGAATCATTGTTCTTTATGGAAATTACTTCTAGAATAAAACGCGCTTGAGCTTTTCATTAATGAGGGGTATTAAAGGTCTTTTTTTTTTTTTTCTCAACCATTGGAGCGAAGCTGGAACCACCTGTTTTAGACTGATAAGCCCTCTATTACCTATGTAAATCTAACTGTAGTTCAGCCCCAGTGTGTAGCCCCTTTGGGAAATCCCACAATGCACCTGGGCAGGGGCGGACTGACTCTTAATGAGGAGTAGCTCCAGGGACAATGCTTTGGTTTGTTTTTTCTGGAAGTTAGTTGATTTCAGAGTACTGAAAGCTTCCTATGGTGTGTGTGTGTGTGTGTGTATGTGTGTGTGTGTGTGTGCTCTGCTCAAACCGACCACATCGTACCTGCACTAGCATCGTACAACCTGCTACCCAGCACGTTAGCACTAGATCAAGTTGAACATCAGGCTGGAATTCTACCTTTAAGCAGAAACAGGAAATGAGTTGTTGAGTGATTCTCGTCCACATGCACACGTTTGTTCCTCCAGCTCGTCTCCTCTGAGGTTTCACTCTCGCTGCATCTCTAATAAGGCTGAAAGGCCCGAGCAATAAGACGGAGAGTAGAAACACAAGAGCTCAGAGTCACTGTGGATCTGGAGTCTATTACAGACACACTAGGTGTGAGGCTGGATCACACACACACACACACACACACACACACTTGCTATTCATGATATACAAGTGAAGGTGCTTCTTTGTATGTAATTGATAAGAAATTCTTATATAAACTAAGATTAGAAGTAGAATTAGAGTGAAGGAGTAAATTGGTGTTTCTTGGTTTATTATTAAAGAGTGTGTGTTTATATGTGTGTGTGTGTTTATATGTGTGTGTGTGTGTGTGTTGTGCTGGTCAGGATTCAGGAGCTGAACAATCTGGGTGAGCTCTCACCACACTGGGACAACCTGAGGAAGGACGTCATCGCTCGCTACAGCCATCTCATCAAAACCTACCAGGACACACTCGCTGAGCTGGAGAAGTTCACTGGTGAGGAGACACAACGGCACACACACACACACACACACACACACACACACACAATTCACGCATTAGGTTAACAATAAATCAAGGAATGCAATTTTACCCCTTTCACTCCAATTCTACTTCTTATCTTTATATGAGATTTTATTCCTCCTCTATCTCTCTCTCTATATACTGTATATGTCTGTCTGTCTGTCTGTCTGTATATTTGTCTCTCTCTCTACCTGCGTTTGTCTACATATCTGTCTGTCTGTCCATCCATTATTACTTCAGTCCAATGTTATGTTATTCAACAGTTCTGTCTGTTTGTCTGTCTGTCCATCTAAATGTCTGTTGGTTTATCCATCCATCCATCCATATTTTGATGAGACTGTGATATTCCGCGCACGTCTTCATGGTCAGTTGTGGTTATCAGATCCTCTGCTCACACAGTTAATAATTCAATAAATGATAAATAATGCTGGGACACACATGCAGCAGCCTGAACCCGAGCGGCTGAAGCTTCACTCGTCTGTTTCCCTTCACTGCTTCATACAGTATAATGCAATCACAGGTTAAGTGCAGACTGCTTAATGTGAGATTTATAAATGTGTGTAGCTAATTAGCGGCATATAATTATCATCTGCAGACATGAAGCCTTATTAGTATTGTGTGGGTGTGTATGTGTGTATGTGTGTTTGTGTGTGTTTTCCTGTGTGCCTCTACATGCAGCGTCTCAATTTTTTCTTAAATATGTCGTGGCTCCGTAGTCATAGCAACGAAGTTTAGAATGGGCAGAGATGATAAAGGCAAGAGGTCTGTATAAAACAGACATGTGGGGAGTGTTTACTCTCTTATCCTGCTGCTGGCAACTGCAGAGATCGCAGATTGCAGATTGTAGCCTTGGCGCGTTTTAGTGTACACAGCTTAATTCTCCAAATACGCACTCATGATGTGGGGAAACGGTGTGCTATTTATCTTTTTTTCCACTCCACACACACAAGCGCACTCAAGCACACCCACACACACACACACACACACACACACACACACACTATATATATATATATATATATATATATATATATACACTACTAACTAAAAGTCTTCAGCCATCCCTTGTTTCTTTTTTTATTTTTCTTCCAAAGAGCCAGACATTCTTGTAATGTTGTAATGCAATCAAAGCATACCTTGATAGAAAAGAATTGGCCTCCCCAAAGCACGGCATTATCGAAGCAGTATGAGATCATCTTGACAGATGAGCTTTGTAATGTCCTTCAAGTAATCTGGAGAAGTATTCTCCAAGAAAATTACAAGGACGTTTGCCTAAGAGAGTTGGCGCAAAGTCGTACCAAATATCGACTTTAAAGCTGGTTGTAATTATACAATAAACTCTCTCAGGTTGTACAGTATGCTGTATTTATCCAGCATCTATCCCGATCAGCTATAACATTATTACCACCTGCTGAATATTGAGTAGGTCCCCCTTTTGCCACCATGGATGATGTGTGTTCTGATGTTGCCTTTCTATCACAACCAGAGTTATCCTTTTCAGCAATTCGAGCTACGCTGGAGCCTCTGTTGGATCGGACTGCACGGGCCAGACTTGACCCATGACCTTGTCATCCGTTCACTGTTTTGCTTCTTCCTTCAATCACTTTTGGTATGTCCTGTCAACTACAGCCTGGGAACATCCCACAATAGCTGCAGTTGTGGAGTCGCTCTGATCCAAAGGTCTATCCAACACAATTTTCTACTTTCTATGACTTACAATGGCTTTAATCATAAAGTCTCATGTTTGTAAGTCTTTTTCTTCACTGATTTTCTCCCTAATTTAGTCATGTCAAATTTCTCCCAGTCACTAGGGGGCTCCCACATTAAGACTACTACCACTCAAGTCAGGAGGGCTGAAGACTCCTCCGAACCACGTGACGCCAGCCGACCACGTCATTTCGAACTGCTCACTCTCGCACCATTGGGGGCGGTGTAACACACTCGGAGGATAGCGCTATCCGCTCCTTCCACTTGCGTGAGCTCACAGATGTCCCTGATTGGCTGTAGAGCCGTGATTAACGTGAGAGCACTAAGTACCTCTCATCCCACCCCTCTGAGAGAGCTCGGCCAATCAGCTCTCTCTAGCTCTCCGGCTACGAGAGGTTACAGCATCACCCGGGAATCAAACTCGCGATCTCTGGATGATATGACGAGTGCTTTAACACTACGCCACTCATACAACAAGGCATATGGAATCACAAAGACTTATGAACACTTACAAAGACTTGTTGCTTTAAGACAAAGACCTATGCAGACTTGATGAGTCAAAGCAAAGACTTACAAAGACTTCTTGATTGAATTACAAAGACTTATTTCTTAAAGACAAAGAGCCAAGAAGACTTCTTAAATGAAAACAAAGAGTCACAAACAAGATTGATTGAAGAAGACTTACAATCACTTTTTATCATCTACAGCGACCTCTTAGCGCCCCCCCCCCCCTGAAGTTGATGTGTTAGAGGCATTAAAAAAAGGTGCAAGTGTTAGGATTTGAGAGACTTTGACAAGGGCCAGATTGTAATGGCTGGAGGACTGCGTCAGAACAACTCAAAAACTGCAGCTCTTGTAGGATGTTCCCTGGCTGCAGTGGTCTGGACCTAAAGATGTTGTCCACAGAAGAAAAACTGGTGGCAGGGTCATGGTCGGCTAACAGTTTACTGATTTGCACAGGGGACCGAAGGTTGGTCTGTGTAGTCCGATCCAATATAAGAGCTTTCAAATTGCTGGAAAGGTTAATGCTGGTTGTGATGAGAGGTGTCAAAACTCACAATGCATCACTGTTTTGGTAGCAACGGAGGGGGACCTGCTCAATATCATAGAGGAGGTCACAATGGTGTGGCTGATGTATGTTTGCACATAAATCACTGTCCTTATTGTCTCATTTTCCTAGCATATTATAAAGAAATGAAGGGTGGCTCAATTGCACGGTACTGTATATATTGTAAATTTGACATTTTGGATGCACAGACACACACATACGCTCTGTATGCTGAGCTCATTTAAAATCTGAGCGAAATCACACGGGCCTTATTAAGTTAGGACGATCAACTCTGAGCTTAATGTAGCAGCTCACATCCACACTCCCTATCACGGAGGAAGAAGTAATGGCAGGGCACGAAATGTCACCATCTCCACCGCCTCGCTCTCTCCGTCTAAAACCTTTAATAGTCATTGATGTTTTTGCCCTTCTAATCAGCGCTGCCGGCCAAAAAGCTGATCGGCGCGATCGATCGGTGGCGCGATCCAAGCCAAGGCTGGCAGATGAGTCCGGGCCGCTCTGTGTTGTTTTGCCGCATGACTGATGGAGCTCAGTCTTCAGCGTTATGGTTCCTGACAGCCTGCTGCACCCAGCTCTAATCTCGTTTGTTGTAAATCAGAAAAGCCTCGCTCCATCTCCTCCTGTCGTTCCTCCACCTCGTCTCTCCTACATTCTGCTTTTTAGCCTCACAGTCACACACACTCTCACGGCCTGGGCGTAATCCAGCCAGTGCGGGGGAAAACTCAACTGCACGGTATTAATTATTGATACCTCGTGTTATTAGGAATAATATGCTGGGTGACCTTTTGCTAGCGAGAGAGAGGTTTGGTATTTAGAGGAATCTGCTTCACCACCGAAACTCGCTGTCTCTCCCTCTCTACTCTTTGGTTAGCCTTGTAAACGTGTGCAGCATAATGTTTAGCTCTATGAATAATACAGGTCAGACCCCGAAGTTCTTCATCTGCTCCCAGATCTTTTGCATCAGCTCATAAAATAATAATTTGCTCATCAGATAGATTTGCAGTGTTGTTTCCACTTTTAGCTCATCTAACCATCTGTTTCTTCATTTGTCTAGCCTTCGTGTGCCGGTCTTCTTTCAGGCATTATTTTAATAATAATAATAATAATAATAATAATAATAATAATAATAATAATAATTACAATTGTTCTTCTTCTCAACTAGCTGTTAGATCAGGAAGTTAACTTCACCCACACATCTGAGTGGGAGTTGCAAATGGAGGAAATTTTTTTTGCAAAGTGCAGGTTTGAAGGTAAATGAACAAGCACCTAGTACAAGAGGTCTGAGCTTTATTTCTCAAAGGCATGTGACCGAGATCTACCTGCATTCGAGATAATGAGCCTGCATTGTGATATATTATTCATTATCGCAAGGTGTACAAGCTTGATTCGTGCAGCATTTATGCAGAGAGTCAACACCCCCACCAGACACACATGCAGTACACTTACGCTGTGGGAAGCACAACAACATCTGCTGGAGGAGCTCATCTAAGCACACTCGGAGCAGAACCAGAGCTCCAGCGGCATTGATCACTGCTGTGCGCTCCACTGGCCGGCTGTGGGTTGAGCCGAAGCCCTGCGGCTGGCTTTACGGCTCTGCCGGTGCGAGCCTCCCACGGCTCAGGCGGGAGAGACATCGAGAAAGAGCGTAGCGATTTTTCCAGCCGTTTGATGAAGGGCCCCTGAGGCTGCGCTGCTGAGCCAGACACATGCTGTGCCGAGATGATCTGTGCCATGCTCGGGTTTTAATACTGTGTTCTGCAGCAGGTTAGAAAAAGAAAAAAACATACACTAATGAGAGCATGCAGGTGTTTCTTTGCCTACAAACCTGTGTTTACCCCCGCAGCTGAGTATGTGAGGGTCAGAGTAGTGGGGCTTCCCTCCTCCTCCTGCCTACACAAGCACCTGGCCTCACAGATGGAGGGCAGGATGGGGCTAATGCCACTGAGGCAGCTCCATTAGCCTGTGAGCTTTCCCAAGAGGGAGGGAGGTAGAGACATAGGCCATGTCACAGTGCCACACAAACACTGCCTGATCACCCAGGGAATAGACCTCGCCGCTAGTGCCACCAACAATGCTGTTAGCAGTGCTGAAATGAACACATAGAATGGAGTGTCATTTCAAAGCAGGTGCAGAAAACGACAAATAATATCTTAGCTGGTAAACATGTTTTTTCCAACATATTCAAGATATTTTAAAGTGTGTATGCAGATTGTTTCTATATCACAGGTATATATCTACAGTATATATCTATAGCACTGTGCAAAAGTCTTAGACACCATGTGTTTTTTAATGCAAATGTTGTTATAATTTTTGACAGTGGGGGCGGCACGGTGGTGTAGTGGTTAGCACGTCTTGGTGGTGTAGTGTAGTCGTCTTGCACCTCCAGGGTCTGGGTTCGATTCCCGGCCAGGCTCGATTCCCGTCTCTGTGTGCAAGGAGTTTGCATGTTTTCTCCGTGCTTGGTGGGTTTCCTTCGGGTCCTCTGGTTTCCTCCCACAGTCCAAAGATATGCAGGTTAGGATAATCAGCATTCCTAAATTGCCCATAGTGTATGAATGAGTGTGTGTGCCTTGCGATGAATTGGCACCCTGTCCAGGGTGTACCCTGCCTTGTGCCCTAAGCCTCCTGGGATAGGCTACAGGTCCCCGCGACCCTGAATACAGGATAAAGCGATATAGAAGATGAGTGAGTAAGTGTATGACAGTGTAGCTACAGTGCCCCCAGAAACAGACAGGGTTAAGGACATTGCTCAACTGCTCAACATTGGTCACCTGGCAGTGCAGGGGTTTAAGCCCCCAACCTTTAGGATCGGTTTAATAGTAACCCACAATTCAATTAAAATTTATTTGTATATCGCTTTTAACAATTGACATTGTCTCAAAACAGCTTTAAACAATCAAAAGAATTATTTAAGTTTGTATGGAATGTGAATGTGTATGAATCAAAATGTTCAGATAGTCCCTGGTGAGCAAGCCGAGGGCGACAGTGGCAAGGAAAAACTCCCTGAGATGGTAATAGGAAGAAACCTTGAGAGGAACCAGACTCAACAGTGAACCCATCCTCATCTGGGTGAAATGGATAGCAGGGATTGATCAGCATCATACTATGTGCGACTGGAAGTTCAGTAAAGGAGGCTCAGGTAGACTGTAGGAATAGTCCTGAACTATTGAGCGACTGAAGTCACAAGTCTCAGAGAGTCTCAGAGAACAGCTGTCTGCATCAGTCGAGGACAGGACTGTCTTCGTGGAAAAATGGAAACATCCCCAGTCACCACACGCACCCCAGGCAGACCTCACGGGCCATCCATGCGATGATATCTCCAACCAGAAGCAGGACACCAGGACGAGTTAGACAGGTCCAAAGGTCAGAGGGGGTCTGGATCACTGGCAGCTTAGGAGTGATATGTACATGTATAGCTTGACAGAGAGACAGGTAGAGGGAAAGAGAGAGAGCGAGAGAGAGAGGAGAAGAGAGTGAAGAGGGAGAGAGCAGAAGAGAAGGAGACATGGCAGTTAGGTATGGTCACAGTCAAACAATGTGTGGATGTATATTTAGTGCAGAGTGCAAGCAGGGACTCCGGCAGGACTAATTATGACAGCATAACTAAAAGGGAGAGCCAGAAGAAAAGACATGACATGAGGGCTCCCTGAGATGTAAAGCGACCAATCACTTCACAAACCTGAGTGATCAGTGAGAGTGAGGAAGACAGCATCTAAACATACCAGTTCAACATAATACTCTACGTCCATGAGTCCCCCAGATCTGCTCCTTTACAGGTTCAGCAGTGGGCCTGAACCTGAACCCTGTGGAACACAAAACTCCACTTTAGAACATGCAGAATGGTCACCATTTAAATCTACAAACTGATAATGATCGGGCAAATAGGATCTGAGCAACGAAAGGGCCGTTCCCTTAATTCCTACTACATTTTCTAATCTGTGAAGGAGAATACTATGAACCCACAGACTTACTCAATTGAGCCACCCCTGCCCGTGTAGTTGCATGCAAAAAAGAAGGTGCAACAAGAAAAGTCCTCAGAAAAACTGTGTGTAGTTCTGCAGGATGCTCAGTAAAACTTGGCAGCTAATTTCCTTATAAAACTGCACAAATTGTATCTGGAGCTAAATGGTTCTGAAAGTGTCGTCATGCCAAAAACTGACTTTGTTTCATTAATTTCTGTTGATGGAAATGTTTTTCTATTTGTATCTATCAGTCTCTCTCTTTACCTATCTATACATACAGTAGGTACAGTAGATACAAAATTAGGTATCTATCAAATAAGCAATTTCAAGCTACATTCCTTTCTTTCTTTCTTTATTTATTAAATAATAATAATAATAATAATAATAATAATAATAATAATAATTTGCACACAGTTGATGTCCAGGTTTATTTCAATTCAATTCAATTTTATTTGTATAGCGCTTTTAACAATTGACATTGTCTCAAAACAGCTTTACACAATCAAAAGAATTATTTAAGTTTGTATGGAATGTGAATGTGTATGAATCAAAATGTTCAGATATTCCCTGGCGAGCAAGCCCGAGGGCGACAGTGGCAAGGAAAAACTCCCTGAGACGGTAATAGGAAGAAACCTTGAGAGGAACCAGACTCGACAGGGAACCCATCCTCATCTGGGTGAAACAGATAGCAGGAAATGATCTGCATTTATATAGTGTTAAGTGTTAGGTTCAGCTATAATAGTTGATGTTAATTGATGTTATAATACTTGATGTAAAATGGAGTCCAGTAGTTATTCGAGACTCAGATAGACTTGTAGAAAGTTCCAGTCCTGAACTATCGAATTGTCAAGTCCTCAGAGAAACAGCTGACCACACCAGTCGAGGCCAGAACCATCTTCTAAGTATAGAGAATCATCCCCAGACACCAGACGCATCCTAAAGAGACACACGGGGCATCCATGCGATGAGACCTCCAACCCGAAACCGGGCACCAGGATGGATCAGACAGGTCCGAAGGGCAGAGGGAGTCTGGATCACTGGCAGCTCAGGAACCACATGTGTAGCTCGACAGAGAGAGAGAGAGAAAGAGTGAAAGGGGGAGACAGGGGGAGAGAGGAAAGAGAAAGAGGGGGAGGAAGAGAAGA
Organism: Channallabes apus; assembly: GCA_030522415.1. Classification (NCBI taxonomy): domain Eukaryota; kingdom Metazoa; phylum Chordata; class Actinopteri; order Siluriformes; family Clariidae; genus Channallabes; species Channallabes apus. Next base: position 2,955,276 of record CM060118.1, on the reverse strand, counting down.
GGAGGAGAGATTGCAATTAGGTATGGTCACAGTCACAATGTCTAACGTGAATGTATATTTACTGTAGAGTGCAAGCAGGGACTCCGGCAGGACTAATTATGACAGCATAACTAAAAGGGAGAGCCAGAAGGAAACACAAACATGAGGGCTCCCTGAGATGTAAAGCAAACAATCACCTCACCGTCAACAAACCTGAGTGATCAAATGAGACTGAGGAAGACAGCATCTAAACATACCAGTTCACCATAATACTCTACGTCCATGAGTCCCCCAGATCTGCTCCTTTACCTTATGGCAAATCTATTTATAAAATGCTTGGTTAAATAAATAGGTTTTTAGCCTAGACTTAAACACTGAGACTGTGTCTGAGTCACGAACACTATTTGGAAGACTATTCCATAATTTTGGGGCTTTGTAAGAAAAAGCTCTGCCCCCAGCTGTAGTTTTCATAATACGCGGTACTGATAAGCAGCCTGCATCCTTTGACCGAAGTAGGCGTGGCGGATCGTAAGACACTAGCAGTTCGCTCAGATACTGCGACGCGAGACCATTTAATGCCTTATATGTCAAGAGTAGTATTTTAAAATCAATGCGAAATTTCACAGGGAGCCAATGCAGTGAAGATAGGATAGGGGTGATGTGCTCATATCTTCTGGTTCTAGTGAGGACTCTCGCTGCTGCATTTTGGACTAGCTGAAGCTTGTTTATGCACCTAACTGAACAACCAGACAGTAAGGCATTACAATAGTCCAACCTAGAAGTGATAAAAGCATGAACTAGTTTTTCTGCATCATTTAGCGACAATATATTTCTTATTTTGGCGATATTTCTAAGGTGAAAGAATGCTATCCTGGTGATATTATCTACATGAGCTTCAAATGAAAGGCTGGAATCTATAATCACGCCGAGGTCTTTTACTGTTGCACTTGGCGGAACGGAAAGGCCATCTAAAGTTACGGTGTGATCTAAGATTTTACTTCTAGCTGTATGCGGTCCTATGACTAGAACTTCTGTCTTATCCGGATTAAGCAGAAGGAAGTTAATTAGCATCCAATTTCTTATGTCCTGAACACATTGCTCAACTTTAGTAAGATGGTTTTTCTCATCAGGTTTTGTTGAGACGTATAGCTGTGTGTCGTCAGCATAACAATGAAAACTAATACCATGCTTACGGATTATGTTGCCCAGAGGAAGCATGTAAAGGGAAAAAAGCAGTGGGCCTAAAACTGAACCCTGCGGAACGCCAAACTCCACTAGAGAACATGCAGAATAATCACCATTTAAGTCTACATACTGATAACGATCGGTCAAATAGGATCTGAGCCAGGAGAGGGCTGTACCCTTAATTCCTACTAAATTTTCTAATCTGTGAAGAAGAATAGCATGATCAATGGTATCAAACGCTGCACTGAGGTCGAGTAATACAAGCATAGTTACACAACCCTGATCAGAGGCCAATAGGAGGTCATTTACTACTTTAATGAGTGCTGTTTCTGTGCTGTGATGAGGCCTAAATCCTGACTGATACAGTTCATGTATTTGCATCCAGTCTCTGTTCATTCCAAATGCAATTGATGTAAAGCATTGCATACAATATATAACACAATTTTGGTCTTTGGACAAGAAGTCCCAACTGAAGGTGCAGGGTAACTCAGAGTACTTCATACATTTATAACGTTACATGAGTCAGACTGGCAGGAAAAAATAATAAAGCAAAAATACAATACCTAGGGGGAGAGAGTGTTTGCAAAAATGAACCTACTGTACGTACAAGGGTCAAAAGTTGAAAGAGGAAAATGCCTAAATATAACCTAAAATTTCAAATTAAAAGTAAAAAAATATGAGAACAGTTAAAACATGGTGTTGCTTATCCATAATATTTATTTGCCCTTACAGTTACAAAATTCATCTTCGATCAGAGTTGAACTGAAGCCGGAGTCTATTGTCTATTGGACACTGGATGTAAGGCAGAAATACACACTGGAGGAGGGGATGCTGGTGTACATATACAGTAGTGGTGTTTGTAACTCAAGCTCAGGATTGAGCCAGGAAGCCTGAAGATGTAAGGATAATCTTTACTGTACATGCTGTACCACCAGGGTATTTCCGTTGGATACAGTTTTTGCTCAAGGATTTACCCATGGTTCTTTCAGAGACCTGAGATCTAAACTCAAAACCTCCTCATCCTTAAGGCTTAACCTTAATATCCAAGCTTTAGCAAACCATTCAATATGAACTCATAGATTGTTTACAGCTGGTGCAAGAATTTTACCGATAAGCAACTGATGTTGGACCAGTTGAGCTAGAGGAAACAATAGGATAGTAAAAACAACAGTAAAATATATAAAACAGGTAAAACCTTATTCAAACAAGACTGAATTTACATTGAGGTAAGTGTATTTTCTGATGTTTCTGACCGCGAAAGTCCTAGCAAAAATATAATTACTTCAGAGATTGATATAGTAAATACTTACTTGGTATAGGTTCTACTGTATGAGTCCGTCTCCACTCTGCCTTCACTGGAGCTCATTAGCAGAAGAAAGAAAAATAAAATCGATCAGAAGAATGTAAAACTGCAGGCGGATTAAAAGGGGCTATTATAATGTCAGCTACAGGTATAAAAACACTTTATATTCACATGTGCCACATAAACATAAACAGAAATAAGCATCAGAAATAAACATTTCTTTCTTTCTCTCGAAAGAAAGAAATGAATGAATATGTTACTATTGTAATTTTCCTAATTATACATGATTAGATATTGCTGAATACATACAGTTTACCCAATTGTATGACCATCTGTCATGATTTCCCCCATGTCATGAAACCACATTCCTAATTAACTGTTAGTTAATAGAGGCAGTAGATATTAAATGGAGCTCATTCAGGCAGGAGAAAATGGTAGTAATCTGTACTTTGCCTGATCAGTGCATGGGTGGGTTTTCTAGACACTGGGTTGGTAACCAAGATAACCCACCAACCCAGTGTTAAGGAAACCCACCAACCCACTGAAAGTTTAAAATGACACGTTTTCTTGTCACAGGGTTGGTAAGTTGCCTTGTAACTTGGTTCCCTTGGCACTGAGTTGGTGGCTTTGCTTGTCAATGGGTTGGTGGGTATCCTTGCCTAAAAATCCCATAACAAAATGACGAGGAAACCCACCACCCCAGTGACAAGAAAAGGGTTTTAGAAAAGAAAGTCAAGGGTGTTCTTGTCACCGGGTTCCCTTGTCACTTGGTTGGTACAGTATGTTCTTCTGTTCCCTTGTAACTGGGTTCCCTTATCACTGGGTTGGTGGGTTGCCTTGTCACTGGGTTCCTTTGCCAATGTGTTGGTGGGTTTGCTTGTCAATGGGCTGTTGAATATCCTTGTCTAACAACCCAGTGATCCAGTCCAGAATGACAAGGAAATCCACGAAAGGAACCATTGTCTTTCTTTTCTAAAACCGTTTTCTGTCACTGGGTTGATATTTTTATTGTGTAACATGTTTAATTTTAATTTGGGTAAGGGTGTATAAATGGTTCGTAATTCATTCATGCTACCACACATGCATAATACATGATAAATGAAGCTTTAGTCTACACCTTTGACAGTTTAGTATCATGTTTTCTCAGTGTGTATACAAAGTGAGATCATGAACAGCAGCAGGATACTCTGCACAAGGTCTTTAACCACAGGAAGGGGCCTTTAAGTTCTTTTTTTTTTTTAGGAGATTGGGATGGGGACGCCCACTGCGGTTTCAGTATCTAACACTCTTGTATGCATCAAAGCTCAGCGCTCATGGGCTAGATCACTTGCGGCACTGTTTGTGTCCTCTCATCTGACTTCTAAGCCAGACCTCTTCATTTTAGTCTTTCTCTCAGTGACCTTAACTCACTAGAGCCATTTTATGCATGCAGCTTTCGTGATAAATCTCCTGCTGTAAATTCCTGGGGTTTTGTAAAAGCCCAGCTAATCACGTAGATTAAATATGGTATAGTTTTAACCAGTGTTGCAGGTTGACTAGAGGGTAAAGAGGAGCCTTGTTCTGGGCTTGGGACCGGCACTGCATCCAGTGGCTGGGGATCGAACCCGGGCCTTCCACATGGCAGGCGAAACCTCCAGAGCCACCAGTGCCCAATTTATGAACTGTATGATCTGTATGAATACAACAGACCCGGAAATGCTCAGGTACCAGACTCCGTATGCGAAAGCAAGAATCTTCTTGCAAAAATAACCCAGGAATGTTCCTGGGTTTTATACAGTATGTTAAAGTGGGTTTTGAACTCTTGACGCACTTGATGTTTGTGTGTGTTGTTGCTCAATTGTCAAGTTTGTGAAGTACACAAGAAAAACATCAGCCATTTCATCTACTCAGTTTAAAAGTACTTTAAATGCTTAGTGCTGTTTTGTAGTGTGTTCGGTAAATGTTTGCGTACTATAAAGATGAGGCGTGTGACAGCCATTTGCGGTACCCCTGTGTGACTTTGGGTTATCTTTTCAAGGAGCTTTTAATTGGATGGTTTTGTTCAAAGCAGGTAGCGGAGTAAATCCGTGAAATCCTCTACTTACCGGATTAAGGTACAAATTAACAGATCTTTATGTGGGCTTATTTTTTCAGACGCTCAATTTGATGCATCCATAATCAGATTTCTGTACTTTATCCCATAGCTTGGATTTGACATACCGTGCAAAAGCGAGGCATAATCAGTGGTCATTACCGTAGCCAGTCAAGGTCAATAATGATTCTTTTCACTTTTGTTTGTGAGGCTGGAGATAAAGCTATTGTTTGGACTCAACTATATATACCAGGAATCTTTCTGAATTGAAATAAGCTTATTATTATTATTATTATTATTATTATTTAAAACCAGATATTATTATTGTTGTTGTTGTTGTTGTTGTTGTTGTTGTTCTTCTTCTTCTTCTTATTATTATTATTATTATTATTATTATTATTATTATTACTATTAATATTAATAATAATAATAATAATAATAATAATATCCAGTTTTATATATTGACTAGTACAAACAGTCCCAAACAGCTAATAATCTAAACAGTTATTCTACATGTGATTTGTTGATTTTCTTCACTACTGCACATAAAGTCAGGCCACTAAAATTAAATATCTTGTAAAAGGAACCGTGTTTCGTCCTCAGGACCGAACAGCCCCATAACTCAGCGGAAGCAGATGGTAAGGGAGTTGCTCAACTCAGCCAGTGGCTCTGGTTGCAAGGGCAACTGCCCCGTGCCGTTCTTTTTAGAATAAATAGAGTGGGTTATATGCGCCGTTAATGTGTGTGCCCTCTGCTCTGTCCTCAGGTCCTCCGTTCAAGCCGAGCTGCAGCAAGGCACAGAAATACCTGGAGTTCATTCCCATTAATCTGCACACACAGCGCATGAGGGTGACGTGTCCTAGGAAAACAGGTACGGCTCATTCTAGGTAGAATAAAATATTCGTGTGTATTGCCATATTTCTGTTAATCACAACAAATCTGCCGTTTTTTGTAGTAGTAATAAAACACACACACACACACACACACACACACACACACACACACACACACACACACACACACACACACACACATTTCTTTAAAAGAAATATTATTCCATAATTAGCTTGGTGTTTAAAGAAAGGCAAAAAAAACTACTTGTTTCTGTGAGTGGTGTTCAAGTCACACTGAAACTTTGATTGTGGAATTAAGAGAGTAAAAACTCCCTTTATTTCTCTATATAATCACCTGCTAGTTCTAGTGATATCCCAGTGTTTCACCAAAGCCAATGATTGGACTTGCTTGCTTCACGTCTGAAACGCCGGCCTCCCAGGAACTCCTTTAATGGCCCAAACATATGCATTGCTTCGTCGATTTTCAAGAATGAGCCATTCCGCACGCTGAATGTTCACTGGAACGACTCCAGTGGGCTCTGGACCACCTCGGTCTGGATTGCCATTTACGAACGTACAGCTTCTTTAAAACGTTTGCACAGTTCAAATGTTTTACTGCAGCTAAGAGTCTCATCAGTGTACTGTGCTTGAAGTCTTCTGTAAATGTCAATCAGTTTCCTTCAAAGTCAGACGAAAAGTCTCGGTTTTGACTTGAACACCACTCATAGATTGTAATTTCATCACTTAAAGTCTCTCCAGTAACCATCTGAATCATTTCACGCTTTTATTGGAATCAAATCCAGCTTGAATTAAACATTAGTACACCGTTTAACTCTCTTTATTTTCTCACAAATGTCTGAACTGAAAATGAGAGTGTTTCTTTAATTACTTTAACACTTGTAATTATAATGAATAACTTGTACTTCAAATGCGATGTAAATAAAGGTCACTGTAAAACTGTATATGCAGAAAGAAAAAAAACTGACTCAAGAGGCAGGCATATTTTGCCTTCTGTGATTCCTTCGCATTTTAATTTAAACGAGCCTCTTCAGCATGAATGGCAATACATTTGCAAAAATCTAATGGAATGACACTGCTGCTAGTCTCAAACCCCGTTTCAAGTTCATGCATGTGTGTGCATCGCCTCAGTCTCTCTTTTAGTTTTTTTCACATGAAGTGCGTTTTAAGAACGAGAGAAATTTCCCCACTCTGGGATGAATAAAGGTATTTCTTATCTCATCTCATCTTATCTCATCTTATCTCATCTTATCTCATATTATCTCATCTCATCTTATCTCATCTCATCTTATCTCATCTCATTTTATCTTATCTCATCTTATCTTATCTCATCTCATCTTATCTCATCTCATTTTATCTTATCTCATCTTATCTTATCTCATCTCATCTTATCTCATCTCATTTTATCTTATCTCATCTTATCTTATCTTATCTCATCTCATCTTATCTCATCTCATCTCATTTTATCTTATCTCATCTTATCTTATCTCGTCTTTTTAGCTCCTACTAACCTGTATAAAACCTTTTTGATTGAACGCTTGTAGGATTGATAGAGTTATCATTGCATGATCATATGTCAGAAATAACTTTCATTCATTTTCTCCGTTGCTGTTTGAGACACATAGTCAAGGTATCTGACGATTAGCCTCGTTTGCTGTGGCGACATCCCTGTTGATGCTCTAAGCATTGAATTCTATTTGTTTTCCTCATTTAATACACCACATTCCCATTACATACAAAGAAAACTGGGTGAATGCAGTGAGAACTTGTACAACTTGGCAGAAGCACAGTAGAAACTGGTAAGCACGTACTGTACTGTAGTATTCTCTCCCTTGACCTGAAATTCCTGATTTCTATTTGTTTTTTGGGGTTTTTTTTATGTTAAAAAAGACGCCTGGTAAAGGACAGAGTACTGACAGTATTGAGAAGTTAACGACGTAACTAACACCTCTTAGGGAATTCACTGATGTACTACAGTACAAGCACGGTGCAGCGCCTTAATGAGCGCCTTTAAAGACCTTGTCGTGATCCAATCGGATATAGTAATAACTCAGTTCGATCTAATCGGACCTGGTGAGCGTGTGATCATGTGATTGAGAGGAAATTAGTGATAACGTGCTAGAAGCACCGAGACGCTTACAGCACCGCAGCAACTGTATAAAAGGAATAAAAACTTGATAAATGCACATTTTTTTTCCCCCATTTCGACCGAGTTCCTGCTGTGTTCTTTGATATTTTTAGGATGGCAAGAGAGCTTCATGGTCTTTGTCAGAGTATAACAGGGGGTCTTTTATAAGCATTTTTTATTTATTTATTAAATTTTATTTATTTTTAGAAATGTACGTTCTTATATGCCCAATTCAAATTTACGTAGAAACCAATAATGAGGAAATCCCACACCATTCACTCTCAGGTTATTGAACGTACCAGTATGTGTGTGAGTGTGTGAGAGCGAGAGAGAGAGAGAGAGAGATCGAGCCCATCTGAGTACTGTTCCTACTCCTGCAGAGAGCTTGTTTCCCACTCATTACACCAACAGGGCCAGACAGGAATCAACAAGCGCGGTCCAACAGGTGAACTTCAATACCGCCAGTCAGAAATACGACTCATTAACAAGAACCTCCACATGTTGGAAGCACTCGCTGCTTACACGGCTTGATGCAAACCTCCACTATAGGCTTCGTTTAAGTGCAACATTTCCCTTTAATATCTTGATGTTCTTTTTTAATTATAATGCAATAAATAGTTCAACTGTTTTCGATACCCATAATGTGATGCTAATGCCAGACCCTGATACAGTCGATCTGTCGTCTCCTCTCGTCCTCTGGAGCTGCCTGTTTCATCATGATTCTGCTTTCTGCACTTGCTGTGCACGGTTCCATGTGGATAACCTAAAGATTTCCCCAAACAATTTGTCAATGTCTGTACGCTTCTCCACCTGTATAGTGCAATGATTTATAGTCGGGCCAAAACTGATTTCATTATTTTTTTCTGTTATACATATAATACAGAAAATGTGTGCGACCAAAGAAGCTCCTTCTGAAGTGACCGATCTCGCTTCCCGAAAAATTTCAAGTTGCTAACTTCAGCCGTTTTGGAGAGATGATTTTATATGTGCTTCAAAAATGGCCATTTTTCAATGTTATACTGTCTGACTTCAAACTATAATCATTTGAAATGCAAATTATTGATATTAAAATTGGTGGAAACTTCTAGAAGCATATGACCTATAAACAGTGTTGCTTAAATTGTTTATTGGTAAGCTTCAAAGAAAAAGAAAAGCTTAAAAAAAAAGAAAGTTTTTGAAGTTTTGAAGAAAAGCTTAAAATAAAAAATAAAATCTGTAGTGTCCGTAACCATGTCAACTTTAACCTTTTTCAGGTTTATGTCTTTTCATGTGAAATTTGCCAAGTTTCATCTGAATGACCGTTAAGACCGTTGAAAGATTTTAATTCAAAAAGGTTACAGACACTAAAACATAAAAGGGCATGAAATTGTATTTAGCAAATGTGTTTCTTTTTATCTCATAAAAATATAAATGTGTATGCGTATTTACAAAACATGAAGCATGGATCAGGAGATAAGAAGCATTAAGTATTGTGAAAAATGCGTCACATGATCCTATCTTAAAATTCACTTTTTCACCTACTGTACAGGTCAGACACTTCTTAGCACCGATACCGTGTTTTGGCTGAGGACGATCACTTTATCCAGTGTGTCACCCTAAGGTTCCTTCTTCAGTATTGGTTCTTCTCAAGCTTTTTGCATTATGTTGGTTAAGGTTTTTTTTTCCATTTGTGTCTTCATTAGTGATCTACAGTAAATCTATGTCTGGATTTCTGATATGCTGCTTTGTGACCAATCTATAAATTAGTGGATTAGATGTGGTGGCCCGGTGGCGTAGTACCTGTAGTTATCACCTTACGTCTCCGGGGTTGCAGATTCTTACCTCCAATCTGTACGAATGGAGAAGAATAGGTTTCCTCCGGTGGGTCCTCCAGTTTTCTCCCTACAGGCTGATTATAGCCTGTGCCATGAGAAGGGTTGGCACCTCATCCCAGCTGTGCCGTTAGTTCTCTTTGGAAGGATGGATGGATGGATGGATGGATGGATGGATATCGTACCGTATTCTATACATCCTTGATTTTGTCTTTAAAATGACACACAGCGTCAAGTAAAATCTATAAATATTGCACTGTAAAAGTCAATATACAGATCGTTTTGCAGTACTACTGATGAATGTTGGATAGAATGAAAGCTGTCGTTTTTATTTGGAACATTATAACTATTAAAAGGAAACTGGATGCAATACTAGATGAAAACGTGCAGCGCGTAGACACCTTTATTTGTCCTGCTTGCTCTGAAGCCTCCTCATAATTCAACAATTTCACACTCGATGCACAGCCACATTCTTTCATCCTGCTGCCTCTATAGTCTCTCCTCAATGTTCAGCAATTTCACAATTTGCTGGAGTAGCCTTAAACCTTTTATCCCCCCCCCCCCCCCCCCACACACACACAGAGAGAGACAAGAACCTATAAATTATATTTCTTTCTTTTTTTTTTTTTACTCCTTTTATAAGCACAGAAGCAGTTTTCCTGCCTGCAAATTTGAGCACTTGCTCAAATTCAAAGGCGTGACGAGCAGGAGAGAACCGTCCTGAAACAGCTTTCCTTCTTCCTGTTTAGAAATCATCAATATATTTCATCTTATTTAACCCATCCAGGCTTTCTGGTTAACTATGAATAATTCTAGCTTGTGTCTGACTGCAATCTATTCCTCTCCTGCTGAGAAAGAGAGAGAGAGAGAGAGAGAGAGAGACATTTCCTGCGTGCTCCTCGTTTCCATTCGATTTATAGACAGCAGGAAAATCGGAGCAAATCAGCTCCAAATTGGACTGTGTGTGACTTATGGCCCTGACGCGACACTGTATTTCATGGCTCTGTTGAGCTATTGAGAAGCAGCCAATTAGATGTGCTTAGGGGGGGGGGGGGTGGGAGGAAAATTGGGGGTGGATAGAAGGTGGGCATCGGCAGTCAGAGCCCCTGTCGTCATTAGTGAAGGCTGAATATGGCGGAGGAGCCTGATATGGCGAGAGTGGCACAGCAGGGCGCCGGGCCTGCGGAAAGTCTGCTCATTAATTGCTGTCAAACATCTCCCAGAGCCAACTTCCTGTCGAGTCCGCAGACTAGCTCATTACTATGACCTAACATAAAGCACGGTGCCAGCATGAGGCAGAGCCGCCATAGGGCCGACACAGCCCAAAAGGACCCAGAACACACAAATACATACAAAGTTCTTAGAACTGGTGTCAAACTGGATGTGGCAGGTTTTTGCTTACAAAACCAGTGGTCCATTACAAAGTGTCTGCTTGTCCCCAGAGTCTTCATTACATTATATAGTAATGGGGTACTATGTATAAGGGGTAATTTGCCACAACAGACCAATCTCATTCTTTAAAAAGGTACACTGACTGCAATATACAGTCTAATTCTTTATGCCTGTCACATTCTTTCCTTATCTTATTCCCCCCCCTCCCCCGGGCTACATAATTAAAAAGAATAAGTTGTGACAATTTATGAACAATAAGATATACAGTATGTGGTGTTTTCTACTAACCCTCCATGTATAAACAACCAGGGCAAGTCCAGGTTAACAGTACATTTTGGATCGAGATGATGAGGAAAAGGTGTAACTGACTTTGAAAGAGGATTCATCATCCAAGCAGTGATGCTGCAGCCAAAGATGCCGTGTTTCAATGGCTGCGAAACAGTGACTAAGCTGGCATCTACTGTACATTTAGATTTCGAGAAAACGCATTAGTGTTTTGAATTTCCATATTCAAAGACAGTTAGTTATTGCAGCGCTAGTGCATTTGTGTAACATAACAGGACAAATAAGGACGAAGGACTAAATTAGGTCATCAGCAAGAACCACAACTTCAGGGTTACTAAATTGGGCAGGTGAACCATTTTCCTTGAATGGTCAACTATGGACTACTCTGAAGGGTCCAGGGTCTACATATGCAGTGGAGGGGTGGTCTTTTCCAGGTTGACTCCGCCCACATCCACAGCGCATGATGGTTCATTGAATGCGTTAAAATGATGCCACCTACAGTAAATGCTCACACAAATCTTCAAATTCACCAAATTGCATCCCATTTGGGAGATTTTGGAGCAATGTCTCGGGCATCATCATCATCATCATCATCATTACACCAATGGAGGGAAAATCTTTGAGAAGAGTGATGTTCTTAATGTAGTGTAATAAATGGAGTTGAATAAATAAATAAATAAAGCTGTTCTGCAGGCTTGTGATGATCCACCACCTTACGTACAGTAACATGACTCTTTTATATTATTTATTTTTTTTATTTGTTACCTGGATTGTTTTTCTCACTGGGTTTAGGCTCTAAGACGTGATCACTTAAACATGGACTATAGTCTTGGTGTATTATACAGAAATACCTGTATATATTTTATCCTTGTAAAAGCGAAAGCCTGGTGCCCTAAAAAAAGTCAATTTTTCTAAAACCTTTGCTAATGAAACCGAGTTCATCTGCTTCCCCAAAGTACCGTGAATTAATGATGTGGATTCCAGCATGAAAAGTAATTCACATCAACTTCAATGTGAAAGTCAGTGTATTACATGAAATTGGTATTGTGGTCATTGGGGTGTTGATTTTCCTCTTTGGACTCATCGGCACGGAATTTTAAAATCAAGACCCCAGCTGTAACAACCGGGCCGTAATGATCAAATTACAGCTTATCACGACAAATTTAATCCGTGTCCCATGTTTCTCGGTGAGCTTTGATCTAAATATCAATATGTTGCCCCTTTGTCACGATTATCAAGTGTGTTTTGCTGTGGTGAGGCTGTGGGAGACTGGAAATTTATAATTGTGCCTCTATTTCAGACTTTATACCTTTGCTTTAATTAACACTCTCACACATGGTTTAAGGTACAGATATAAAAAGCGGGGAGTTATTACTAGTATAATAAGTGAAGGTCCTGTTGAGTGTTGTTAGAGAGATACTGTAACAGCACGAGGAGGGGGGGCCGGGGGGGTGGGGGGGTGGGTTGGGAGAGGGGGGACAAGAAATGCATTGGTAGTGTGAGTGCTGTGTACTCTGTTCATACGTTTTAGAAATATACATCTGTTTTGTTTTTTGACCACCTAAGTTGTTATGGCCATGAGGAGATTATTTGTCCTGTATTTAAATATGTGCACCCAGTGGGTGAGGGAGGACGCCATAGTTGATTTTTTTCCCAAGGCAGACATTTGTGTAATTGTATGAGAATAATTATAGTAGTAGTAATTAAAATGTGCATGATGAACGCTGAACGAACACCAGTGAAACGTTCATTAGCGGGTTTGTTTCTCTGCTGCATGGGAAGAAAAAACAGGGAGTTCCTGCAAACTGCCTTTTATTATCCATCCATTTTCTTCCGCTTACCAAATTGCTTTGATAAACCTTCCAGCAGCAGAACACAGATGAGCAAAAAAGAAATTATAATATCCTTGATTTCATCTGCCTCTGGATGAGTACACACACACACAAAAAAAAAAGATTAATTACCCAAATACTGAACTAACTACATAATTAGCTTGGCAGTTCATGGCGAGATTGCGAGTTCACGTTATGGACTCGGTGTGCTCGAAGACAATTGACGTTCGAGTTTTTGCAATGACAAGAGACAGCTTAATACAGACAGGCAGCCGCACACATTCCTATTATCCACTGAACATTATCCTGAGACCTGCGAAAACTGCCTGCAAACTTTGACTATTATTTCTGGATATCTCCTTAAAAGACTAATCCCTGTTTGCAATCTGATGCCAGTCGACTGTGCGAGCAGAAAGGTTCGACTGGCAGCGTGCTGATACCTGTGTTATTTTGTTCTGCCAGAAGCCTTCTACGATGTGATCACAGTTGGAGCTCCAGCCGCTCACTTCCAGGGCTTCAAGAACGGAGGCCTTCAGAAGCTGCTCGGCCGATACGAAACAGAGAAGAAAAGGTGAGTTCTCGAAACCCTGTCAGTCACGGTGCCCTCTCATGCCCAGAACACCTTAAGCCTTTGTCTTTGTACTGTAAGCCTCGAAGACTTTTTTTTCCTTCTGCTTGGTTCTAACACTAATTCTTAATGACTTTTTACAGCTAGGGAGGCGAATAGGAGTGAATTCAGACAGATTTTTTTCCTTCACACCTGACTCTGTTTATGCCATCGAGGCCACAGCTTCACAAAGCTGCACAAAAACATACACTTTTCTAGTAAATATCTGTTTCAGGCTTTAATTATACTATACAGGTTTATTTCTTTGGGAAAAAAAAATTAAGCTCTAAAGCTTACACACCTGTCAAGTCAGACTTTGATCAATTTTTTTGATACACAAGAACTAAATCCAGTTTGTCTACAGTCATGGATTAACATTTTCTAAGGATCTTTTTCAGTCTGTTGAAAACAGGCACTTTTTTAGAACGGGGGTTTAAATCTATGGCACTGAAAGACACTTTTTTTGGCACATTTTTCTTTTTTCACAGACGAACACACCTCTACCTCTAACCTTTTATGCTGTTTTTTCATGCTTATTATCATCTCTGATCAGTTTATTCCTGAGCGATAATCTCCACCCACGTTTACAATGCATTAATAAAATGTCAGTAGGCATGCTTCCCAGTGTGATACTGCTTTAAAAGAATTTTAAAAATGCAATGAATCTTAAATGATCAGGATTGATATACTGTACGTAGAAGGTAACATTGTTGCCTTACAGTTCAAAGGTCACTGGTTCTGTCCTTGGATTTCACGTTTGTGTTATTTTTTCTCAGGACTTTCCAGTTTCCTTCCTCTTCCCAAAAGCATGCTCTATGTAAACTGTCTTCATGAATTATCCTCAGGTGTGAATGTGTCCATGTGGTGTCCTGCAGTGGACTGGCCACTGACCCACCGCAGCCCAACTACACAGGATAAAGATGGTGGAATAGTAAATTATCCAGTTCACCTTCTCATGGTTAAAACAGCTCAGTTGTCGAAGGCTATATAAAAGGTCCTGTCCAAAGATTTGGCTTTGGTGACATGCTGAGATGATCGCATGCCCTCAGAAGCAGATGAAGTATCAGGATAGCCGTTTGTACCTCGTCTATATAAATAAAAGTAAGGTTTTGTCTGGTCTGAACTCGCTCTTAAAATTGGAGAACCAGAAACAAGTCTCGGAAAATCTTCTGTCTGTATGTCTGTATAGAATTTTATGAAACTTTTCCAGTCCTTTGGTATATAAATAAAATCAAAATGTCGAGTAGAAGTGACGTTATGAGTAGTTATGTACCAGATTACATCACAACATCTAGCACCTTTTTGGATGAATATAGCACCCCCTCCCCCGCCTCTATAGTATGTGGGCGTGGCTAAATGCATCACTCAGCAGAACCAATCAACAAGAGAGTTTAGCATGCATAGACAGAATACACGGAAGAAACAGAAAGGACCGTAAGGTACCTACAAGCCTCCAAAATCCTGATGAGAAACAAACGAAACTGTGACACAGAATAACTTACTCCAAGTACATTATGAAAACTGAAGTTTTAAAGATGAATGGACAGATCAATGTATATTTATTCTCCCTGCGAGAAGTTTAAAATCAGTTTGTCTCGTGAGTTCCCGAAACCATGGTAGAGCTAATAATATCCAATAATGTGAAGCACCACTATGAGATAAAACCTGGGTCGTTAGGGCAAAGATCAGCAGCAGGCCGAGGTGAGAGTGTTGTTATGAACAGTTATTTGCCGGATTTAATAGTCTATTATTTAATAATCTTTGAAATAAGTTACTTGCTCAATGTAAACAAACACCTCTACCAGTAGACATGAGTTGGAAAAACTCAATTCGATAGTTCAGGACTGGAACTTCCTACAAGTCTACCTGAGTCTCCAATAACTACTGGATTCCATTTTAACATCAATTAACATCAACTATTATAGCTGAACTGCTGCCACCTAACACACTGTATAAATGCAGATCATTTCCTGCTATCTGTTTCACCCAGATGAGGATGGGTTCCCTGTTGAGTCTGGTTCCTCTCAAGGTTTCTTCCTATTACCATCTCAGGGAGTTTTTCCTTGCCACTGTCGCCCTCGGCTTGCTCACCAGGGACTTTCTGAACATTTTTAATCATACGCATTCAGATTCCATACAAACTTAAATAATTCTTTTGGGTAAAGCTGCTTTGAGACAATGTCAATTGTTAAAAGCGCTATACAAATAAAATTGAATTGAATTGAACTCAAGTTAGTTTATATTTTCACCGCTGAACAGCACTGTAGTGGTATAAGTGAATTTTAGCACCAGAGACATTCATTCATTCATTCATTTTCTATACCGCTTAATCCTGTGTTCAGGGTCGCGGGGGACCTGGAGCCTATCCCAGGAGACTTCGGGCACTAGGCGGGGTACACCCTGGACAGGGTGCCAATCCATCGCAGGGCACACTCACATACACACACTCACACACTACGGGCAATTTAGGAACGCCAATTTAGCCTAACCTGCATATCTTTGGACTGTGGGAGGAAACCGGAGTACCCGGAGGAAACCCACCAAGCACGGGGAGAACATGCAAACTCCATGCACACAGACGGGAATCGAGCCTGGCCGGGGAATCGAACCCAGACCCTGGAGGTGCAAGGCGACAGCGCTAACCACTACACCACCGCGCCGCCCACCAGAGTCATTTCAAGAAAAAACTACTACTTTTTTTTATTCCTCATCTGTGATTCACTCTTCGATTACCAAACAGGGATTGCATTGATTACATTAAAGATCATCAGATTATTTTTTGTTTTAAACTTTTAACTTTTTCTACAAACTCTTTTTCTATCAACGACAAGTACTAATGCTAGTTTCCTCTAATTTTGGAAGGGTTTAGTCAGACCACAGTCATTGTTATGGAAAGTAACTGGTGTTTACTTTCGGAAGACGACAGCCAGAGAGCTGCAGAGCCTCATGTGCAGTTTCCATGGCAGTATCGAATAGGGCGATTTGATTGGGAATAGATGCTCTTCGTTGCCTGACATTGTTTCTCTCTCTCTCTCTCTCTCTCTCTCTTTCTTTTAGTCTGTCATCTTGAACAGCTGCTTGCATGCAGTCCCTTTGCCACCCCCAGGGTCTCTATTGATATTCCGTGTCGTTCTTGATTGAATCCCCACTCTGTGATTCAATTACTGATTCCCGTCTGCTGCCGTCTTCCTCCTTTGCTCCTTACTTGCCTCTCGTTCTCTCTGTCAGAGGAGATGTTTAATTAGTTAGACAGTTCCCATCTTTCTGCCCGGCTCACCCGAACCTGCCAAAACCAGCAGGGAAAGCAATGAACCAGGCACAGTGGCATCCCTCATCAGCCATCTCTGAAAAACGATGCATTGCTGATCTCAAATCAGTGGACCTTCATTTCACTGTGAACAGGCTGTTGTATAGTATTCTGATCATTAGTCATGTTGAGAGTTCATGTGCAGGGTTCTGTAGGTAATTATATAGAAACCTTATTGAGTTTCATTGAACTTGAAATGTCCCTAAAAATATACACACTTATGGAATCTTTCCCAATTAGTGTAAACGATATTCAGCATCCGTTGTTCATTATAAGTTACATGTCTTGTGTTCTTGCTGTGAGACTAGTATAATCAATTATAAGGGATCTCTGTTACGTGTACGTACTGAGACTAATAATATTTTTAATCATGTAGTTGCTCTTTGAGTCGACATCTTCTATTAGCAGTGCTGAAATGTATTTTTACTGTTGGATCATTGTCCATGTATTTAAACAGGCATTGATTAATACATTTGCTGAGAGATAACAAATCATCTAATTTCGCTTTTTTAAGCTTTCCAGTGTGGTGTGGTACATTTTCATATGGATGCCTTGTTCAATACCTGTGTCTGTACTCGATTTGAATCACTGTGTTTGTAACCTGGTTATGTACCTGTAGTATGGCTATATAGTGTTCAGGTACGTGTATCTGTACTCTAGTTTTTACAGTATATTTAACTGTAAACTGATGAAGTACTGTATCTGATTACCTGAACCCTGTCTGCGTACAGTATGTGTGTCCATTCCATAGTTGAATACCTAATCATAATCTGGTTGACCTCCAGCAATGTACGTTTTATCATAGTCATGCTCTTACACTATGTCTGTATCATGGCCAGGCACCTGCAATAGGGCCATCTCATCTCATCTGCAGTATGCTTGCAAAATGGTATCGTGATCAGGTACCTGCAGTATCCCTGTATCACTGTCAAGTAAATGCAGTATCCCTGTATCATGGTCAGACACCTACAGTATCCTGGTATCATCATCTGCACCTGCCGTAGCTCTGTATCAAGGTCAGGCACCTGTATTCTGATGCATTCAGTATCACTCAGCATGCAATATCCCAGTATCATAGCCAGGCATCTGAAATATTCCTGCAACAATGTCAGGCATCTGCAGTATCCTTGCATCAAGGTCAGGCACCTGCAGTATCCCTGCATCAAGGTCAGGCACCTGCAATATCCCTGCATCAAGGTCAGGCACCTGCGGTATCGCTCTATCATAGTCAGGCACCTGAAGTATCCGTGCATCAAGGTCAGGCATCTGCAGTATCCCTGCAGCAAGGTCAGGCACCTGCAGTATCCCTGCATCAAGGTCAGGCACCTGCGGTATCGCTCTATCATAGTCAGGCACCTGAAGTATCCGTGCATCAAGGTCAGGCACCTGCAGTATCCCTGCATCAAGGTCAGGCACCTGCAGTATCCCTGCAGCAAGGTCAGGCACCTGCAGTATCCCTGCAGCAAGGTCAGGCACCTGCAGTGTCCCTCTATCATAGTCAGTCACCTGCAGTATCCCTGCAGCAAGGTCAGGCACCTGCAGTATCCCTGCAGCAAGGTCAGACACTTGCAGTATCCCTGCACCAAGGTCAGACACCTGCAGTATCCCTGCATCAAGGTCAGGCACCTGCAGTATCCCTGCATCAAGGTTAGGCACCTGCAGTATCCCTGCATCAAGGTCAGGCCCCTGCAGTATCCCTGCAGCAAGGTCGTGGACCTGCAGTATCCCTGCAGCAAGGTCAGGCACCTGCAGTATCCCTGCAGCAAGGTCAGGCACCTGCAGTATCCCTGCAGCAAGGTCAGGCCCCTGCAGTATCCCTGCAGCAAGGTCAGGCACCTGCAGTATCCCTGCAGCAAGGTCAGGCCCCTGCAGTATCCCTGCAGCAAGGTCATGGACCTGCAGGATCCCTGCACCAAGGTCAGGCACCTGCAGTATCCCTGCAGCAAGGTCAGGCACCTGCAGTATCCCTGCAGCAAGGTCAGGCCCCTGCAGTATCCCTGCAGCAAGGTCATGGACCTGCAGGATCCCTGCACCAAGGTCAGGCACTAGTGGTAATCTTTTAGTATGGGCAGACACTTGTAGTATTGTCATATCATGGTCAGGTACCTTCAGTATCTCCATATCACAGTTAGATGCATGCAGTAACCCTGTATCAGTAAGCCACCTGCAGTATACTTGTACCATGGTCAGGTACCTGCAGTATCCCCATATCATGGTCAAGCACATGCACTTTGTTCTGCTTCATAATCAATCATCTCCACTATGTTTTTTTTAATCAACTATAGTACTTCCATATAATGACCAAGCACTTGCAACATGGTCAGGCAACTGCATTCAAAGCATTTCTATGAGGGTGAAGCATCCAAGGATAGAACCTTGTAGGCTGTAAAGCAATTAGTCTACCTAACATAGATAATTTGAATGTTTATATTTTGATTTGAATATTTGAATATTGTGTCACTCAATGAAACGCCAGTGCAAAACATGCCAACTGACATTTTATTTTTTTTATTTTATTAATTTATTAACTTCAAATAAAATCTGTGACCATTTTTTGCTGTTATTTTCATAGCCATGTGATCTGTTCTTTTAACAAAATATCAATGTTAAATTGGTACCTTCTTATCTAGGTCTCAAGAATGCAAAGTATGGACATATTTATGGCGCTTTTCCACTGCATAGTACGGCACGACACGGTTCAGTTCAGCTCCGTTTTGGGGGGTTTTCCACTGGGAACAGTACCTGGTACCTGGTCCTTTTTTTAGCACCTGCTGGGGATCGGATCGGTTTACAATCATATCATATCATGAATAAGTGCAAATGAAGGAAGTCATGCCGGATGAAGGGGACATGTCTATTATTACACCTCTCTGATTGTTTAATGACTGTCATACCTGTGCTTAGGGTATAGTCATGACATGGCCCTTTTGCTGGAAAGTGAATTGGGGTTTATTATTTTTCAAAATACTTCCTTATGTGAATAGATGTGCACAGATAATATGTAGTTTATTTTACTTGGTATAATAGTTTATTATTTATTTGTTTAAATGATATGAGTACATTGTAATCTAAAAATAGATTTTTCCTCTCACGCTCCAAAAGAATATAAATACAAGATAAATTGTCTGTAGGTGTGAATGAATCAGTGTTTAAATGTGTGTCCATGGTGCTCTGCAATAGACCGTGGTGTAATGGCCAGTATTCCCAGTATAGTGAAAATGAATGGATAGATGAAAGAATGAATTTGTAAATTGGTGTAAATTTGGTAATCTCCGTCTCTCCTCACCAATCCAACGCAGGGCAAAGGCTCCCTACTGACACTACCGGGGTCAATGATATGGTATGAACTCAGGTGGGCTGTAAATTCCACCACACAGAAGCTGCCTTTGTGTGAGGGAAAAGCACTTTCATCACCAAGGTCAGTTGGGAAGATGGTCAGTTTATCAGTCGCACAAGCCACTGATAAGAAGGAGTGTACTTTTTCAGGTTCACTGAATTAAAATCAGTTTTGCTGAAAGAGAGATTACATTGAGGACTAATCCGGCAGATATGACGACGGTTTTGTTTCCTATTTGACTTAGTTAATGACTCAGTGTAGCTTAAAGTTTCCAATTTTCTGCCTCACTGGCCAAGTAAGCCTCCTCGAGCCTCGAACTCTTGCCTAAAATCAAATAGCACGTCTCTCGGAAATCAAATCCATTTTAATCCTTTTGTGGTCGACCACACAGTAGCGCTGTCATTATTATTTTAATGCCCTTCCTTGGTAACCCAATGCCTCTTCAACTGGTTTTGGGAAAGCAATTATTTTAAAGCATTCTTTTTGTCTTTTATTCACTTGCCATTGTGTTTAGTTTTTTCTATACTAAGTAGGAACTACTGTAGCCTGAGACCCATAAGCACACACTACATATGTATCTACAAGGAATGCTTGAGACTTTTGTTTGTGCAGAATAGCAGAACACACTTGTGAGAGTAAAAGCCTCCTTTATTTCTCTTTATAATCCCCTGCTACACTAATTCACTTATCCCAGTGTTTCTCAGTACGTTGGAGCCATGATCGGACTGTCTGTCTGATTCACATCTGAACTTCTGGCCTCCCAGGAACTCCTTTAATGGCCCAAACATGTGGAAATGGCTTGGAGCGGGTCGGTCAGGACTGTGTGGCAATAACTCCCAGCCGAGTTCCTGTTGCACTGTCCTGCAAAAACAGAACAACTTGGTTAATCAAACAGACAATATTTTTCATTAAAGGAAAGGACCATTAAAGCCCATTGCCAGTGACAATGACGTGAAGTAGGCATGGAGGGATATGTGCATTAGTGTATCTGGGTTATATAGAGAAATACATGCAGTTTTTACTTTGATAATGTGATCTGTTATTCTGCACAATCAAAAGTCCTGGTTTGACTTGAAT
The DNA here is from genome assembly GCA_030522415.1 of Channallabes apus. NCBI lineage: Eukaryota > Metazoa > Chordata > Actinopteri > Siluriformes > Clariidae > Channallabes > Channallabes apus. The sequence continues at coordinate 2,934,111 of CM060118.1, read as the reverse complement.
GCCTATTCGTATTCCAGACACTGACACATTTTCTCCATTCACATTTTCTTGTCGACCCCAGCTTTGTCAGATGAAACATTGATTATCGGATTTGATTAATAGCTGCTCTAACATTGATGTTCGAAACTTGGCCATTTAACGCTCTATTCATTCATCAAAGACATGCTGGATGGACAAAGGGTAAAAGCAAAAGAGCAGCGTGTTGAGAGCATGAAGCGGTGCTGCATAGAGGACAATGAGATGGCTGTCACTCTTTGTTCCCTGGGGTGTAGTGCAAGCAGGGTAGGAAATCAGAAGGAGACAGGGAGACCGCACTGGCAATTCATTATCTTACCTGTAATATCCTTTTTCCATCTTCACCACTTCTACCGTACGATACGCTCCATCAAACGCCATCGTTATCCATTTGCGCTTCACAGGGATGACTAAAAGGACACACAATTATTTTTCTCAGTATCGGATTATAATAATTGATAACAGTTCAGGAACAAGACATTATTGTGGCAGCCTGTACATTACGAGTCTCCAGAAAATATTTTAACTTACCCCTTGAGCGAGATATCATTTCTTTTGAGCGTGTGTGTCACAGTTTCCTGTAGACTATTCTTACAGCCGGGCAAAAATCCTCCTGCCATTTACAAAATACTTTGAGTCCCTGTTCCTGCTATCGAAGCCTATTCTTTTGTTGTTGTTGTTGTTGTTGTTGTTGTTGTTGTTTTCTTCAGAATTCTACATAAGATGTATAGTATAACAGACACAGAACGTAGGATACGTGCAAGCTTTTATATTTAAAAGGCCCGGGAACATTTCTACATTTTTATTTTGTCTTACCATTACTAACATAGACTTAAAAAACTGTAATAAACCACATTTTTCTCTAGTTTCAAGAAGAATAAACACGTCTTTCACTCGAATAGAGATGCTGTGATGTTCTCAGTCCTCCCCTTAACAAAATGAATAAAACAATCACCTTAATTGAATGCTTTTAACTGCTTAATATAGCATGACACAAATTTAATAATAACCACAATTAAATATGCACATGAAAATATTCAATCTTGTCACAATTATTTCTTTAATGTCTTCTTATAGTTTCCAAAAAAATCATAACATTTTCTTTATTACATCATTACATCAGCCCTATACAGTACCATCTGTGCCTTGTTTATTATATATAAAGGACTTTTAGAAGTCATTAGTTTGAATTTTTCATATCTCCCAAGACACACCGCCATCTATAGAAGACTCGGAGTGATGCGTTAAAAGTGGCCCTGATCCCTGATATCATTTTTTTTTTCCATATTAAATATCATAATTTGCTCCATGATGCCGTTTCTGCTTTTGGTGGCTTGTAAGGTTGAAATTAGAAGCTTCGCTTTCTTTAATAGCGGTTCTGACAGTAGTACGAGCTCCACATTCACATCCACAGGCTCATGTTAATGTGCTCATTTCAATACATTGTTTTTTTTTTTCTCTTTTACAAGAGGACTTGAAGTAAAACGGATCGGAGACTTTAGGCACGGTACGGTGATGAGACTGCAGTAAAACATTTGAACGCTGTAAAAAAAGTTTTAAAAGAAGCCCGTATGTCTGTGAATGACGATCCCGGCCGAGGTGGGATCGAAGCTCACTGAAGTGAACATTTAGTGAGTGGAACGCGTGAAACAACAGCATCACCACTTGCACGTTACAGGAACTCGACTGGGAGTTATCGCCACATCGGCAGTACAGTCCTGACCTCGATCTAAGCCACTTCCACATGTTTTGCTTTATTTTTTTACTTTAAAGGAGTTCCTGGGAAGACAAATAGTAACTCTGCTTATAATATTTTATGAACGATTCTAATAACCTAACCAAACAGACTGCCTTCTAAATAAGTACCTGAAACTCGAGACAATGCAAACTATATCTGGTTCATTAAGGAAGCCAAAAGTGTATTCCTGGTTTTAAGTATGATTCATTGTGCAGCCCTCATAATATCCATCTTGGGGTTCTTCTATACTGAAGTGAGCCACTTAGGCCTCATTAAGGAAGCATATCGCTGGCACTGTGCATACCTCAGGAGCCTTTTATTCCTCACTTTATTTGTGTTTAATTGAAGCTGGTAGGCATGACCTGAATGGCAGAATGTGACTAATCTATCTTTTAACACCACTTTTGAATCATTAAACGAGTATCAGATGGTGAGGAAGACTATGTGCTTAACATTCAGGCTGGAGAGAAGTCTGTGTTTGTAGCTTCCCTGGGAAGGTGTTATGTCTGTATTGCTTATACAGTATGTATGCGTTCATGTATAATGAAAGAAAGTGGGATGTGAAAGTGTGTAGGTGTTTCTGTCACGTTCCGTTCAGGGGAAACTCGTGTCCTCGTGCGTGGAAGGCTGTCGAGGATAAAGCACAGTGTGCTGTTTTAGAGTTTCAGCACTACCGTTACCGCTAAGGAAAACAAATGTAAGCCCTGGCCTCGGATCAGTGATTAAGTTCAGGTTGTTCCCTGCTGGACGCTTGTGGCAAACCAAGGAGCACGCTTCTATACTTCTCTCGGTTTCTCTGCTATTAATTAAACCTACACCGGAGACTGGAGCTTAATTACACTTCAGGGGCGTTTGCGCTTCCCTCGCTGTGTTTAATGTGATCATTCATTCCCATTGATGATTTATGAACACCCAGAGCAGACGTTTACCTTTCCGCTGTTTCTTCACCCCCCATCCCCCCCCCCAACACACACACACCCCAAGGATGCCATCCTGCTCCGTGTGGTGGATTAGGGCAGCTCAGAAACAGAAGCTAATTTACTGAGAAAGCTGTGAACACCCCCGCAGGTTTTATAGAGTAGCTCTTCCAGCCTAAAATAACTTCGAGTGCATAATTGTCTGGGGAGGGGGAAAAAAAAAAAGCTTTCAGTGGTTCTGATTTATAATTGACTTTTTGGGGGCATTTTTGGTTTTCAGAGCATCTTGAGATTGAAGCAGTTCATTTCTGTTTTTCTGCCCCGAAGCATTCAGCCACAATCCCTGGAATCCAACTCAGTTAATAAAGGTTCTGATGATTAGATGTGGCCTTTCTCTGCCATGGCCTCAGGTTTTGTGTCCATTCTGCCATCAGTAGGTCTCAGATGGGATTTTCCTCCTATTTATTGTTTTCGCCAGCTCAAGATTTCGCCGCTTCACGAGCCTGGAGTGTGTCGAGTTTCCTCTCCTCCTCACACACCTGATCTAACTCATTAGCAATCCCCTTTTCACCTGGATCAGGTGTGCTGGAAACATGCAAAACTCGAAATGTCTCCAGGACAAGCTGAATTTTTCATTGTTTAATTACAGACCCTAAATCAGGTTTGTGTCCAGCATCTAGAGTTTTCAAACTCTTTGCATAAGTGGGAACACAAAGCTATTTCAAGTTAATGGACGCCAGATAAATAATACGAGGGGTGTTCAAGTCAAATCGGGTCTTTTGATTGTACAGAATGGAAAGTTTTCTCAGTACGGTGGAGTCATGATCGAAAACGCCGGCCTCCCAGGAACTCCTTCAAAGGCCCAAACATCTGGAAATGTCTTGGAGCGAGATCAGGACGTGACAATAACTTCCAGCCAAGTTCCTGTAACGAGTTTCAAGTGGTGTTGGTGAATAATTGTGTGTACAGTTCACACACACAGATGCGTCTCTTCTGTAGGTTGGTGGCATCCGTTCTCAAGTATCAGGAGTTCCACACGATAAATGTTCACGGGAACGACTGCAGTGTGCTCCAAGACACCTCGGATTTGACGGTCATATGACCTTCTTTAAAACGTTTGCACCGTTCAAATGTTCTACTGCAGCTAAGAGTCTCATCATCGTACTGTGCGTAAAAAAAGTGTCAATGTCATTTTACCAGAAATTTAATAAGATGACTTGAACACCCCTCAGACATGTTTTGGGACTCCTTCGAATTTCTGAGAATTATTGTATGTAAATGTCAGTCTTGATTAAGATACGATCTTGTGCAGTTCATTAGCACTAAGGAATGTCCCCGACCAACAGAAACTCTGCTTGTATTATTCATATTTTTGACATCCAGAACTGTCACCTTGATTTAAAAAATGAATAAAACAAGTTAACCTGTGGTGTACAATGTCAGAGATAATCTCTGTAAAATTACTTCCAAACGTGTGCACACTGAGCCTGCTGTGACTATACGCTAGATAGCTATCCAGTGGCCTTTAAAGCTTATCATTAATGCATTTCCTGCAGCAAAAACTGCTCAATCTGCTGCAGCATAAAGAAGAACCCAACTGCACATCTTATTTCACCTTATGTCATAAACGACTCATTTAAGTGACTTAGCTATGAAATTAACTGAAACGAATTTGCACATGGAGTGCACAAAGCTAGTGAGTGTCTATTGATTCAATCACATTATAGCAGTTTCGAGGTGCAATTGTCATATCGATTAGGTTTCATCCTCCATAGGTCAGCTCCACAGTCTGTCTTGTTTCTCTTTGCTTACGCATGCGTATGTATGATTGCAGGCATTTTTTTTTTTTACTTTAAAAGTAGTTAAAATTTTTTTATTGTTGCTGCTTTAAAAGTTCATGTGACGGTTGTTTGTCCTGCCGGATACTGATCTGTTTTTTCTTTTCTTTCTCTCCAGCTACAGCACGGCGTATCAGTGCATCTACTATTCACCAGAAAACACAGCCAAGGCCAGAGAGATCCTGAGCATGGTGGCGCAGCTACAGCCTCTCATCTGCAGCCTGGCCGAACGCCTACTCCTTCAGGCCCAGCAGCGCTGTGGCCACGGCCTCCGGGACGCACTCAAGAGTCTGGAGGAAAAGGTTAGGGGCATGTTTCAGTAGTATGTAACAATAGCCAGTGAAATGTAAAGCACATGGACATGAGGCTCGGCCAACCGCTCTAGAGGAAGCAAATAGCTTTTTCTAAATAAATGCGAAAGTAAAATTATCTGATACCGAAAAACAAAGGAGGCATAACTGAATCATCGCAGAGTCAGGCAGCTAACGTTACTGTTCTAACACTTGATGTGATTAATTTGAACTAACTACACCATGGTCTGTTGCAGACTTATTAGATAGGTAACCTTAATTCATTACACATTTGGCTGTTGTTAGCCAACACAACACTGGCTGTGTTTAGGTAATTAAGATATCATACAAGAGGGAGTGCTGTTGTTCTCGATATCAGCATGCTAACTAACCGGGACTGGTGGAGCAGGCGTCTGACAGTTACCGGGAGACAATTAGTGTAATTAAAAAAAGGTGAAAATCAGTCTTTAGTTCTTACCAGTACTGTGTAAACTGTGAGAACAATAAACCAGGGCAGGTGTGGCCAAGTGGTTATGACATTAGGCTATGGTCCGGAAGGTCCCAGGTTTAAACCCCAACACCACCAAGTAGCCCCTGTTGGGTCCTTGAGCAAGGCCTTTAACCCTCAACTGCCCAGATGTATAATGAGATAAGGGCCTTGCTCAAAGTCCCAACAGTGCCAAGTCTCTAATGCCTCTTTTCCACTGCATAGTACGGCACAGCACGGTTCAGTACAGCTCACTTCGGTTCGGCTCAGTTCGGCTCGGTTTGCGCTTCAACTGCAGTTTAGTAATGCTTTACAGTGGGCGGGATTATTCACGTGTCGTTATAGTCGCGGCGCCTCTACTGCCGTGACATCATCGTAAACGCGCCACAAACAAACACACAACAATGGAGCATATCGACGGCATGGTGTTCTTCATTTACATTTACATTTAGGCATTTGGCAGACGCTCTTATCCAGAGTGACTTACATTTTTATCTCATTACACATCTGAGCAGTTGAGGGTTAAGGGCCTTGCTCAAGGGCCCAACAGTGGCAACTTGGTGGTTGTGGGGTTTGAACCTGGGATCTTCCAAACTGTAGTCCAATGCCTTAACCACTGCACTACCCCTGGCCCTTCATTCTCTGCATGTGGATGTTTTTAACAACGAGACGAAGGAGTTTGTTTCAAAAGAGGCTGATAGCAGCCAAAGAAAATTTTTGGTTAATACAAAAAGGTGCGTCCGATCCTTCTCTGGCTGTTTCTAAATATAGCGGTTCTGTTGTGTCTCGTGTCGCAAGTTCAGTGACGCAGTAATGACGATTTTCTCCGGCAGAGCTTTTTGACCAGCAGAGTTTACACGTCACGTTTTGGTAACGGTTCGGCGCGCTTGGAACCTCGGCTGAGGTGGTACTAAAAAAAGGACCAGGTACCAGGTACTGTTCCCAGTGGAAACCCCCCCCCAAAAGTGAGCTGAACTGAACCGTGCCGTGCCATACTATGCAGTGGAAAAGCGGCATTAACCCTCAACTGCTCAGATGTATAAAGAGATAAGCATGTAAGTCACTCTGGTTAGGAGCATATGCTAAATGCTGAAACATAAACCGAGGAGATGGTGGACAGTCCTGTAAATTTAGTTCATGTGTCTTTATATTTCCCTTTATTCTGCTTTTGAATATCAGCTACATTGACTTCCAGGTTCCGGGGTTGAATACTAAATAGCATTACGTTTAAAGCTAGTGTGATTGGCGGTACAATCCCTTGTTGCACTCACCAAGTAGTGCCCCTCGATTAGGGATTAGAGATGGATTTAGGATTCAGCCTTGTGTCAGGAGCTAGTAAGGCTTGTATCTCGCCTTAGGTGTAAATAAAACGACATGGAGGCAATTTAGAATGACATAGAAGCAATTAGCATGGAGAGAGGTGTGTTTTCTTGCTGAACGTGCTTCCGTGAATGTTGGTTTTGGCAGGCAGCTGCTCTCTCCTCAGTACTACGGACAGTACCACTTTCTAGTAGTACCACAGTATCTACTTTCATTCATGCTGTGAAAACAGTGTAATATGACGTGATGCATAGTTAAACCCAGTGCTGTTACCATCTCTTATCAGCACCCATGGGATGCTTCTTGTTTAATGAGGTTACTCGGTCACACAAGTAACTGTTGTATGATATCTGTTACACCTACGTATATAGGAAGTATTTTTGTTTACAGTTTTTAAATGGCTAAGAAATGTTGAATTGTGTATTACAGTAGATTCAGGCATTTTATCTTCTTAAGAGATATGGTGTATCACCTAAAAAAAAGCGAGTTTTGTAACCGAAGGAACAGGATTTATTATTTATTATCTTGGATGATTCAGCAGGCTGCTGTTATTATAACTAGTAGTAACAAGCTAGCAAGACTCACAAGAAATACAGAAAACTGAGAAAGTTCTGAAATCCAGTACATAAATTTTTATCAGTGTTTTGGATCTGTTTCTCCTCTTATCCTTTGTTTTATACATTTGTCTCTATTCAAGGGAGGAATTACATTCTTTGGCTCTTTGTGTGTTCCAGCTGAAATTCTTGTTTGTGCAAAAAGAGAAGTGGTAAATATTTGCAGGATTTATATGAAGTATTTATATATGTAGTATATCTGAAGGTTGTTTGAGACAGGCAATTTGGGCTTTGGTGCCTCAGTGGCAGGCTTCTCATCTGCCATGCACAACACACCCGGGTTCAGGTCTCAGCTTTTGCCCCACCTTAGTCAGTCACCTTTAGTGCTGTTCCCAAGACCTGGATAAAAATGGAATGGTTGGGTCAGAAACAACATCTGGAATAAAAACCTGTGCCAAAAATGTATGTGTGGACCTGGTGATCTGCTATGACCCCTCATGGAGAGCAGCTGAAAGAACAACATTTGTGGGATACGATAAGAAATTATTTTGCATTTTTGCGTTCTAGATATCACATCGATCCTTTTCTAGAACTTTTGTGTTTTGTTCTTTTGTGAACCTTTTTGCTTAGAGCATGCTTCCCTGAATAATTATATTAAATCATGGGGTTATCAGTAGAGTACAAATAAGAACAAAGTCCATATGCAGGTACAACCTGGATGGAATGCCAATCCATCCATTATTGGATGCACATACACACTATGGGCAATTTGGGAACACCAATTAGTCTAATCTGCATATCTTTGGACTGTGGGAGGAAACCGGAGTACCTGGAGGAAACCCACCAAGCACAGAGAGAACATTAAAACTCCACACACACAGACCAGTGGCGGGAACCGAACCTGGACCTGAAGGTGCCAAACGACAGTGCTAACCGCAGTGCTTTTTTGATATATCAAATTCAAATTCAAATTTTATTCGTCACATACACAGTCATACACAGTACGATATGCAGTGAAATGCTTACACGACCGCCAGTGACCTTAAAAAGAGAATTAAATCTTATAGTAAGAAATTAATATGAATAAAGAAATACAATAGGAAAATTTTAACTTAACTAGAATAAAAATAGAAATAAAAATAAAAGTATACTGTACATAAAATAGAAATAAAAATAGAAATATGCTGTACAATAGAGATTTTATTTATTTATTTATTTTTTTTATTGAAATTTGGTGGAGGATGTATGGTGTGCAAGTAATTTGCATAGAAACATGTCTTAAGGTGCCTTATTAAAGTGACTTTGTGCAAGGGTCCAGAATGTAAACATAAGGGTCCAGAATGTAAACATAAGGGTCCAGAATGTAAACATAAACATGAGTTCCAATGTAAGTGTAGATGTGCATGAAAGTGTCCATAGTGTCCATTGACGTTAACAGGTTGTATTAGTTCTGTGTTTGTGGTGTGAATGTGGTATGGTTGAGAGACCTTATCGCCTGCGGGAATAAGCTCCTCCTCAGTCTCTCTGTGTTGGCCTTCAGGGAGCAGAAGCGCTTTCCTGACCGCAACAGAGAGAACAGTCCATTGTTGAGATGGTGGAGGTCCTTCACGATCTTCCTGGCCTTGGTCCAGCACCGCTTGCTGTAGATCGAGTGCAGGTCAGGAAGCTCGGTGCGGATGATGCGTTCAGCTGAACGCACCACCCTCTGTAGAGCTCGTCTGTCCTGCATGGTGCTGTTCCCGAACCAGGTCATGATGTTTCCCGTCAGGATGCTCTCTATGGTGCAGGAGTAGAAATTCCTGAGCACCTTGTAGGGCAGTCTGAAGTCTCTCAAACCTCTGAGGTGGTACAGACGCTGCCGGGCCTTTTTCACCACGGTGTTGATGTGACAGGACCATGACAGGTCCTGCGTGATGTGAACACCGAGGCATCTGAAGCTGTCCACTCTCTCCACTGGGCTCCTGTTGATGACGGGGGTCTGGTAGTTCCTCTCCTGCTTTGTACTAAAGTCCACTATCAGCTCCTTTGTCTTACTGACGTTCAGGAGGAGATTGTTCCTCTGGCACCAGTTCTCCAGATTTCCAATCTCCTCCAGGTAGGCCGACTCATCGTTGTTCGTGATCAGGCCCACCACGACAGTGTCGTCAGCAAACTTGATGACGGCGATGGAGTTGGTAGTGGCCACGCAGTCGTAGGTGTATAAAGAGTACAGCAGGGAGCTCAGAACACAACCTTGGGGGGCTCCAGTGCTGAGTGTGAGGGAGGCTGAGACATGACCGCCCATCTTTACTGCCTGTGGTCTGCCAGTTAGGAAGTTGGAGATCCACTGACACATAGATGAGCTGAGTCCCAGGTGCTCCAGCTTGGTGGTGAGTGTGGAGGGAATTATGGTATTAAATGCAGAGCTGTAGTCGATGAAGAGCATTTTCACATAATTTCCCCTCTTAGTGTCCAGGTGGGTGAGAGATGTGTGGAGGAGATTTGAGATTGCATCGTCTGTGGAACGGTTCGGACGATAAGCGAACTGTAGTTTGTCGAGTGTGTCCGGTAGTGGTGATGTCTCTGACCAGGCGTTCAAAGCACTTCATCACTACTGAGGTGAGAGCTACAGGTCGATAGTCATTGAGGGAAGCAGGATCTGGTTTCTTTGGAACAGGAACCATGATGGACTCTTTGAAGCATGTGGGGATCACCGACTGAGATAAAGAGATGTTGAATATCTCAGTGAACACAGGTGCTAGCTGGTCTGCGCAGGCTCTGAGGATACGTTCTGAGATGCCGTCTGGTCCTGTTGCCTTCCTGGTGTTCACTCTCTTGAAGGCTCTCCTCACGTCGTGCTCGGAGATGATGAGCGCGTTTCCGGTACTGGCAGTGTCTTCCTGTCTGCAGCTGTTAGTGCCGTTAGCATTAGCGCCGTTAGCATTAGCATCGCTAGCGTCTTTAGCTGCAGCATCGAAGCGAGCATAGAATGTGTTGAGCTCGTCTGCCAGAGTCGCGTCTGCGTTCATCATACCGGATGTTGGTGCTTTATAGTCCGTGATTGTCCTTAATCCCTGCCACAGGCTCCTAGAGTCACTCTGTTGAAGCTGTGACTCTAGTTTTCACCCGTAGCGCTGCTTCGCCTCTTTCACCGCCTTCCGGACGTTGTATGACGCAGCCTTGTATGGTTCCATGTCCCCCGACGCAAGTCCCGTGTTGTAGGCAGCTGTTCGAGATCTCAGAGCGTCGCGGATGGTTTTATCCACCCACGGCTTCTGGTTGGGAAACGTTCTGATAGTCTTTTTCTCCACCGTATCGTCCACTAGCTTCCCAATAAATCCCACAACCGCTTCCGTAAACACGCTGACGTCATCATCTGAGCTGTTTCTGAACATGTCCCAGTCTGCGTCATCGAGTGCGTCCTGTAACGCGGCCACCGATTGGTCCGTCCAGCGCGCGACCTCCCTCTGAACCGGAACTTCCTGTTTCAGCCTTTGTTTATATTTTGGCATGAGGAAGATGGCGGCGTGGTCGGATTTATCAAACGCTGGACGAGATTGTACCTTGTAACTGTCTTTGACCGTAGTATAACAAAGTTCGGCGCTGCGCGTTTGAGGTTGGCACTATTAAAGTCCCCCGCCACAATGAGCGCAGTGTCCCGGTGTTGTGTCTGGTGCTGTGTGAGCGCCTCATGCAGCTCGCATAAGGCAGTGTCTGTGTCTGCTTGTGGTGGTATATAAACGGCGCTGATTATGACCGATGTGAACTCCCGGGGAAGATAAAAAGGGCGACACATGATGGACAGTAGTTCTAGGTTTGGTGTGCAGGAGCGTGCAAGAGGAACAACGCGCTGTTGCACCAGCTGTTGTTCACCATCAAACACATGCCGCCTCCCCTTGACTTCCCCGAGTCCCGCGTCCTGTCCATGCGGTGAACCGAGAAGAACTCGGCTGGTTGTATGGCGTGGTTTGGCACAGCTGGGTTCAGCCATGTCTCGGTGAAGCAGAGACGGTTGCAGTCCCGAATGTCTCTCTGGAACTTTATCCTGGCCCTGAGGTCATCGAGTTTGTTCTCCAGTGACTGGACGTTGGCGAGCAGGATGCTAGGCAGAGGTGTGCAGTGTGCACGGGCTCTGAGCCGGTTCCTCACGCCAGCTCGTCTCCCTCGAGGCCTCCGCTTCGCGTTGCGTCCATTGTTCTCCCTCAGGATCTCACTCGGCCAGCTCGGATCCGGAGTTAAAAACGTCGAATTGTGAGTACATTGTATACCAATAGAAACAAGAGTGTCTCTATCATACCTACATATGTACTCAATGGTGATGATTTTGCTGATTTAAAAACAAAGAAAACTAACTTAAAAAACAAAAACAAAGAAAAGGTGGTCGGAGCAGTCGTGACGGCAGCCGACTTCACCGGCGCCATCTTGGAATGTATATCTCTCCTATATTAAAAAGCAATGAAAAGGGGAAAAACAAACAGGTCTTACATGATCTCGCAGAATATTTACCAGTTGCATTAAAGTGGCGTGCCTCATAAGTATGTGCACTGCTGTGCTCAGCAGAGTAAAGTCACATGTGGCAGCTAGTGCTGCCTCCATCGGATCCGTATCTGTGTTTTGTAAGTGTCCCATCTGCTTCGAGACAGAGTTAAATCAACAATCATCCTTCTTTTAAATGTTTCGATTAAAGAACTGCTGTGTCCAATTTGTGTCTGTTTGTAATTTGTGCCCGGTAGCTAGTGGAAGCGATTGTAACAGTTTCATTTTGCTTCAATAGCCTCTATCGTGTCTGTGTTAAGAACAGGCGAGTGGTCACACCGGACATCTCTTTTCTCTTGCCAAACCTAACAAAAGCAGGGCATGGACGATTGCCAGACCGGAGGCTTTGGTGTTTTATCAGTGTAATTAATGAAATACATCTGGTGCTGTCAGTATGCAATCTGCTACCACGAGATTGTTTTTGCCTCGGCGGAATAGCAGCCAATCAGCTGCTTTAATTGGTACATTCTCTTTGTCACTGCTGCTCTCCGCCTTGATTAGAGACGGGAGTCCAACCAGCATCCAGTGCCACGGCTAGCACGGTCTGATTGAAATCTCAGACTGCGAGCGAGAGACTCAGATCGAGATTAAACCTTTGATTACGTGACCCTTTGTACCTTAGATTAGCACAGATAAACACACATACGGTACACAGCGTTAGTTTTTTCACTGCGTGGCTTATGTGGCACTGTAGGGAAATAAGTTATAAAGTTTGTGGAACAAGCAAAGGTTAAGAAACTCGGCCTGATTTTCCAAATACTGAAATTGAATTATATTAACTTCCTTCCAATAAACAGGCGTGGTCTCTTCCAGGATGTCTCCGCCCCGTCCACTATAACAGTTGTCTTACTAAATTGTTTTGTAAATCATATACTGTACTAATGATTTTACATGCACAGCTACTGGAAATGTTGGAGTTGAATCACCACCTAATGTAAAACCTTTTTTTATTCCTCATTGTTCTGCAGTGTTTGATTCGATGCCATGTGGCACTAAAGCTGTACCAGATGCTCAGGGTTGGATCAACAACCTCAAGGATGAGATTACTTTTAATGGTTGACATCTTTAAGAAGTGTGTCCATGTGCCCTCTGTGATAAAACTCTCTTGCAGTGCAATTAGAGATGAGATTCTAGCCAGGTTGTTGTTGTGTCTATGTCTATGGTCTATGTACGATGGCATTTATTTATGTTAGTTATATGATTAAGTAGCACTACAATTGCCCATTTGTTCAAGTTTAAAACACATATTGTGTGATATAGTAAATATAAAGTGTCTTTATACCTGTGGATGAGATTATAATAAGCCTTTTAATCAGCCTGAAGTTTTACTGCACCAAAACTTTTCCCCAATACAAGAGGCAAGAGGCAAGCTGTGAGATCATTGATGTGTCTGTCCAGATGTTGCCACAGAGTTCCACATGATCAGCCAGGCTGCTGTTGTTCTACAGTAGCTACAGTGGTAGTAACAAGCTACAAGAAATCCAGAAACCTGAGAAAGTTTTGAAACCCAGTTTATTGCCATTCATTTATTTTTTATCAGTGTTTTGGGACTGTTTCTCCTCTTCTAGTTTGTCTGGAATGTCTGGCTCTTTGTGCGTTCCATCAGAAATTCTTGTTTGTACAAGAAGAAATGGTTAAATGTTTGCAGGATTTATATGTAGTATATCTGAGGGGTGTTGTAAATAATGTAATTTTAGAGATGCCACATTAAGATGGTTTGGACATGTGCAGAGAAGGGATGAGGGGTTTATTAGGAGGAGAAGGTTAGAGATGGAGCTGCCAGGCAGGAGGAGAAGACGAAGGCTCAAGAGCAGGTCGGTGAAGGAGGACATGCAGGAGGTTGGAGTGACAAGGGAAGATGTTGTAGACAGTTAGATGGAGAGAAATGGTTCTAATGGAAAAAGAAGAAGTGGAAGAAGTGGTGTAACCTGCAGGTTTGAGGGTTTGAAGTTTGCCTCTAGTCCTGTTTGGGTGGAGTTTGCATGTTCTTCCCATGCTTGGTGGGTTTCCTCTCACAGTCCAAAGACATGCACAGTAGATTGATTGGCGATTCTGTTTTTATTTACCCATAGAGTGTGTGTGTGTGTGTGTTTGCTTTCGTCCTACAGCGGGTTGGCACTCCATCCAGGGTGTAGCCCATCTTGTTTGCTTTGATAAGCTCCAGGCAGAAGAAGTGGTATAGATAATGTGAATGGAGGAATCAATTTAAAATCACAAATGATGGAGATTCTCCAAGTGCCCTGTTTCAAATCCTGCCTGAATAGGGTTTAAGAGATAATGTTTGTTTGTTTTTTCTTTTGTCATCTGTCATCTTTATTTAAGTATTTGAGCCTTTAAAGCTTTTATGCATCCCCTAAACTCGTCGTAACGGTTACGATCTGTAGCTAGAATGAAAAGTCTATTATCTCTGCACCACTTCATCGAGTTTATTATTTAAAATAGTCAGATCCATCTTTAGTAACCCGGATTGATGTTTAAATCAGCTTTTCATTTTTTTTTTTGCCATCAGCCTTCTGTTCGTTGCCAGGATGTCATTGTCAGTTGCAGTTATGCTGCGCAAAGAGGAGAGTTGGTTAATCAAACGTGAACATTTTGTTTTCTTTTCCTCGATATTGACTTGAAGCATTTCATACACCACATGTGTTACGATGCAGCGCAATAGATGTGTGTATGTGTGTGTGTGTGTGTTGGAGAGACAGATGTATTAACACTCGTCTTTCTGCTGGTTAAGAAAAATCTCTCCGACCTGAATACTGATCAGATGTCAAGGTGTTTAAAACACATCATGGGTGCAGTTACACCTTCATTTACATGCAGCTAATTCCTCTCCAACCATAATCCTGATACTAAAGGTGATAAATAGCATCATCATTCGTGATGAATAGTGGCTATAAAAACTCAAACCAAACTGTTTGAAATGACACCGTGTTGGAGTGATGTTACCAAGACACATAACAGATTGTGATCTCGCTTCAAAACATGACGCCCAGCTGTTTCCTCTACCTCGCAGCATTGCAGCTCCTCCTCAACCTCTTTACCGCGCCGGTGCGATATCATTCCTTTATCGCAAGTCTTCCTGATTATGACAAGCTGAATCAGACTTCGAGAGAACCTCAGGGCCGTGACCTTTCAGCATGCCGGGTAACACAGCGCTCGGGTCTCGTCGCTCCTCGCCGCACAAAATCCATTTAGACTGCAGCCAAGAACAATACTCCGCTCTGATTCTCTTCCATGCATCGTGTTGATTTCCCCTCCACCCTAAATTGAGAGTTAATGAAAATCCCATTGGGGAGATTTTTATAAATATGATTTTGGGTTGTTGGTTTTTTTCTTCTCATACTCATATAATCTAGAAAGTTCATTCCAGCCTTAAACAGATTAGCGAATAAATGGAAATTACCGTGATAAGCTTCTTGGTAGAAGCTCCGGCCGATGCTTTAATAAGTGAGGGATCGAGCGTGAGGAGAAAAGAGTCCATCAACATCACGCTTTTGCCTGTGTTGTGTGAAATGAGAGAGCAGTTCCTGTTCAACTGACCACAGGATGGCTGTAAATATCTCACCTTACTGACGTTCACATCACACTTTCGGGTCGTGCAGGTCCGCTACAATGCTGATTGACATTTTTATATATAGACTGGATTTTTTTGTATTCATTTTTAGTGCATTATTATACAGAGTGTGACTTTCATGTCGGAGAGGCCAAATAAATAAACGTCCAATTTTTCTTTTTTCTGGCAAAGATGCTTATTTAGCTTCTTTTTTTTTTTTTTTTTTGGAAGGAGTCTTCAGTACGAGAACTTTGCTACAATATGTATGTATTCGATAGGAATCAGAGACATTAGTAGCCATTTCAAAGATTGAAGACCAAGACATCACCCTGGATAGACGCAACTTCACAAGAAATTTCAAAGCATCACGTACGTATAATATAATCAACCTGAGACTTGATAACTTCTGGACGTTCTCCAACATTATATCTAATTACAAGGGGCAAATTGTGAGTGTTTTCTGATATCGATCTATCTCAATTTCACAGCGTTCAAGTCACTCCAGGACTTTTGATTGGGTAGAATAACAGAATAACAGTCCTGAGAGTGTAAACTCCCTTTATTTCTCTATATAATCCCCAGCTACACTAATGCACTTATCCCAGTGTTTTCTTAACTAGTGCTCGGACCCCAGTTTTCTCATTACGCCAGAGTCATGATCACTTTAAGTTTGAAACACCGGCCTCCCAGGAACTCCATTAACGACCCGAACATGTGGACTGTAGGACTGTCAGGACTGTACATTGGACATGGCAATAACTTCCAGCCGAATTCCTGTAACGTGCGAGTGGTGTGGGTGAATGAGTGTGTGTACAGTTCTCACACAGATGCGTCTCTTTCTTCAAAGTTACAGTATGAGTCGTATTTCAAGGATCAGGCGCTGAATGTTCACGACTGCAGTGGGTTCCAAGCCACCGCGGCCGGGGATCGCCGATCACGGACAAACGGCCTTTTGTAAAACAAAGTCTCTCATTATCGTCCCGCGCTTGAAGTCTTCTGTCAATGTCAATGGTTTTTTACGCATTCGCTCATGAGAAGTTTCACCACAAGTCCCAATTTGACTTGACGTATAAACAGGTGTGATTAAATGTGAATGTGGCTGTCGGTGCATCATTACGCACTTAGCGTCCTGTTGTTATTAGAAACTATAAAATCGATGAAATAAGGCACTAATTTATAGCATCCCGGGGACAATATGTTATGTCCGGGGTTTTTGATTAAGCGCTGGGTTTTTATGACCTGTCAGTGAGTCGGTTAGTTCTATAACTGAGATATGCACATAAAGTATATGAGAAGTGTAATTATATATCAGTAGAAAAATGTCTTAGTAAATTTGATTAAATATCCTCTATCCATGAATCCTAATCCCCTGTCACTCTCCTACTTGACTTCGCCTTCTGGCGGACTTGTGTAGAGTGTACTTTATTTTTTTTTTGCATACTTTTTTTTTTTTTTATCCCTTTCGTGCTTTGCATTCGTAGGCGTAATAGATTAGCCTGTTGTGACACTAATTCAATTATTCCTGAGGGCTCTTGTGACTATCGGCCGAGCAGGAACTCATACTTGGATCATCGGCTTACAGTAGGCTGTAAATTGCTAGCCTCCCACCTCTTCTCCTCTCCTCTTCCCTTATTACTCTCTCTATCTATCACTGGCTACTTCTATCCTCTTTTCTCTCCGTCTCTGCCTCCTGTGTACTGCGAGATCGCGCTCAGGAACAATTGAGTTGTTTGTTGTAGTTGTTGTTGTTGTCGTCGTTCTCCAAACCCAAGCAGAAGAAGCTCATCTCTCAGTTTTTCATATCTCCTTTCATCCACCTTGCTCTTCTGACCCGCGCCTCCTCCTTCGCTGTGTCTCATTCATTTCTTCTGAAGTGTGTGTGTGTGTGTGTGTGTGTGAAGTTTTGTTGATGGGTTCTTGCGTGCACCCACATTCTACCGGTTCCAAGTTCACTATAATGACATGCAATGTTAGGAAAATATTGGAGTGTCAGACATTCACGCTGAACAAACACGTCCTTGTCTTTTCAGACGGAGCAGTTTGTACATTCTCTGAAGGACGAGTTGGTGAAGAACGCGCTCTTCGCGCTGCACACGGCACGCCCGGGCTACATGAACAAAAGTCAGATCTCCAACCAACCCGAGACACACGTGACCCAAACCGTGACCTCGGACGCGACCCCGAATCAAAACCAGAGCCGGGAGCCGAGCGTCGTCGTCTGCAACAACCTGTCTGGATCTCAGACGCCTCCTGGAAATGAAGTTCGTCAGACGATTAAACAGCAAGACCTTCCTCATCATGAGGAGTATGATGAAGAGGAATGGGCAAGTATCCACTCACGCACATTCTCTCTCTCTCTCTATCGTTCTCTCCTCCTCTCTGTGACTTCGAGAAGGCCTTGGCTTTGTAAGATCAGGGCAGAGTGTAAGAAGAAAGCGTCCTTTATGAGTTTGAAGTTCTGCATCAAATGAAAATCGATGTCAAGGTTTTCATCTCCAAGCAAGCATGAGATGGGGAGAGGAAGCATGCCACTTGTCGAAACTGCCTTGAAAAGTATTCATTAAAAACCATAACAAATTGGACCTTCCTGTAGAGTGTAAAGTGCTCTATCTATACACGGCGAGACGCAAAAATGTGTTCAAAAGTACGTTTTTGCTGTGTGTAAATGCGCTTGGGTATGTATGTGTGTGTCCTCCATATACTGGACTTAGCTCCACATGTTTGTACAGATGTTTTCTTTAGAACAGCAACATGTTACACTGTTAAGACAATTTTTAACTAGGAATTATTGGACAAAAATAGATGAAAATGTTACCTTTTAAAATAATACGGCTCATGGTTAGGTTTAGCTACGTGACAAGGATCATTAAAAAATTATTTTTTTAATGATCATCATTATAAAAGTTATTAAAAAATAAAATCCACAAAGATACTCATATAACGAGGTGAGCGTTTTTTACTTCTTCTTGCGCTCCATCAGTGCCGTAGCTGCAGCTAACAGCAGGAGATTAGCAGCAAAGCTAAAACAACAATCTCTAATCAATGATAAAATGGAGAGTAGAGGGAAAAACAAGCAAAAGGAAGAAAACGGTTTCTAATAAAAGGGGAGAAAGAAAAGAAAAAAAACAAAGGAGGCACGTAGTTTGTTGTACTTATCGCATCGGGAAGCCTAATTACTCTTGCTGTACAAGGGCGAGCGAGACGAGGAACTGCAGAAAGCAGAGAACAAAAACAACAATAATATGAAAAAATACACACACACACACACACACACACACATAATGAAGGCAGGGCCGCCGAGAGCGTGCGAGATGCAGAGGAGGGAAAGCAAGAAGAGCAGAGGGCAAACGGTCTCAAACGGCCTCCATTAAGGTGTACGGTTTCGTGAAGCTTTAGCCGAGGTGGTTCACACAGACAGACGCAGCTTACGGCTTGTTATTAAGCTCGTGCTCGGTAGTGAATTCGAGGTGGTGTAGAAGATGAAGGATCGGCCTATTTACTGACTCGAGGGCTTAAGGGGAGACGGTCAGGGTTTTTTTTTTTTTTGATCAATTTCAACCTTGTCTAGAATTAAGGCAGTATCGAAAATAAAGTCTAGTCTTACCATAAAGTCTTCCATAAGCACACGTTCAAGTACTGTATACATAAACGACCCATAATTTACTAATTCTTTAACAAGTTAAACCTGAGCTTAGAGCTTCCCCAATGTATGTGTGTGTGTGTTGAAGGGGTAGTTTTGGTTTGTCTTAAGTCAAAATCGAGGTGCACCTTCCCATAGGTGTTGGTCATTTTTTAATTCAATTCAATATTTAACAATTGACATTGTCGCAAAACAGCTTTACACAATCAAAAGAATTATTTAAGTTTGTATGGAATGTTCATTCATTCATTCATTCATTCATTCATTTTCTATACCGCTTAATCCTGTGTTCAGGGTCGCGGGGGACCTGGAGCCTATCCCAGGAGACTTCGGGCACTAGGCGGGGTACACCCTGGACAGGGTGCCAATCCATCGCAGGGCACACACACATACACACACTCACACACCCAATCACACACTACGGGCAATTTGGGAACACCAATTAGCCTAATCTGCATATCTTTGGACTGTGGTAGGAAACCGGAGTACCCGGAGGAAACCCACCAAGCACGGGGAGAACATGCAAACTCCATGCACACAGAGACGGGAATCGAGCCTGGCCGGGGAATCGAACCCAGACCCCGGAGGTGCAAGGCGACAGTGCTAACCACTACACCACCGTGCCGCCTGGAATGTGAATGTGTATGAATCAAAATGGTCAGATAGTCCCTGGTGAGCAAGCCGAGGGCGACAGTGGCAAGGTAAAACTCCCTGAGATGGTAATAGGAAGAAACCTTGAGAGGAACCAGACTCAACAGGGAACCCATCCTCATCTGGGTGAAACAGATAACAGGAAATGATCTGCATTTATACAGTGTGTTAGGTGGCAGCAGTTCAGCTATAATAGTTGATCTTAATTGATGAGTCCAGTAGTTATTGGAGACTCAGATAGACTTAAATGTTTCTGCTCTGCACTCTGACATTGAAGTTTGTAGAACATGAGTACAATGTATGTAATCCACATTGTTATTTATTGTAAATATACAAAAATATACACTGGTTAGATGTTAACTGCATTTTATTGGCTCTGTGCATGTACGTACTTCACACAATGACAATAGAGTTGAATATAATCTAAACTAATCTAATCCACAAACCTCATTCCTCATGATTCTAGAGTTTGTTAGAACCCTAGGCAACACTTTTCCATCAGAATGTATCACCATTAAGCCTCCGAGTGGCGCAGTGGTAAAGCGCTCGGCCTATCATCCGGAGATCGCTGGTTCGAACCCCTGTTTTCCTCTCAAAGCTGGAGGCATAGAGAGAGCTGATTGGCCGAACTCTCTCAGGGGGGAGGGATGAGAGGTACTTGTGCTCCCACATTAATCACGGCTCCACAGCCAATCAGGGGCGTCTGTGAGCTCGCGCACGCGGAAGGAGTGGATAGCGCTGTCCTCTGAGTGTGTTACTCCGCCCCTAATGGTGCGTGAGCAAGCAGTTCGAAAAAGATGCGGATGGCTGATGTCACGCGGTTCGGAGGAAACACGGGATAGTCTTCGCCCTCCCGACTGATTGGTAGTGGTAGCCTTAATGTGGAGCCCCCTAGTGACGGGGAGGAATTGGCCACGACTAAATTGGGGAGTAAATTGGAAGAACAAAAAAATAATTTATCAGCATTAATTTATACAAAACAACATCAACAAAAAAGAGTTTGTCAGCATTATGGCGCCCCCTGCTGGCCCGGGGCCCCAAGCAGTTGCCTGGCTTGTCTACTGACACGCAGCACTTTTGAAAATATATTGAAATTGAAAATATATTAGATTTGTATTAATGCATTGTACCTTTGAAAGATACCACAGACTCGGATATACTGTAACTCAGTGGGACTCCAGAAACTTCAGTCTCACTTTAGTCTCGGCTGATCTTTGGAATAAGGATAGTGGAATTTGTGGCCCTGGTTACTTACAGTACATTGTAGTCGTGTGCCGGGAGACAAACTTCACACACATCTAGTGTGCAGAGCAGAAAAACCAAGACCTACTGTAATATAATGTTACTTATACAGTACGCAACTTAATTTGGATTTAAGACTGACTTGAAAAAAAAATCACAAACTATCTCTTTATTGCTCCAGCTAATAAAAGATTTTTCCATACAGTGCCGTGAAAAAGTATTTTCCCCCCTAATATTACGTACAGATAACCCGAGTAAATACAAAATGCATTTTTATTTGATGATTTCGATTATTAAGTGAACAATCTTAATCTTCTTATATGAGAAGGTCACAATCTAATTGGTTTGTTTGTTATGCTTTCTTCTTCTTCTTTATTATCTGTACACACATACACACACTGTACTGTAGATGCTTCTGAATGTCTAAAACGTGAATTTTATACACACAATAGCTCCCGTTTAAAGTTTACTCTTCACATATTATGATGTTATAGCATAACAGCTGTCTTCTCCCAATTAGTAACGATTCCTCACGAGTCTCTCATTCCTAAAGGTCTTTCCAGATTAAAAAGAGAACATCTAGGTACATTTTCCAACGTTTTAAAAAATATATACAGTATACCTCATATGACATAATAACATGAGTTTAAAATATGCATTCCTCCTTAGTCGGCACTTTATCTTGGTCAGAGACACGCTATCAGGCAGCAGTGGGGTGGAAAAATGGCAGGAACATTTTAGCAATCTTCAGCTGTCCTGTAGAGTCAGATGTCTCTTCCTGGTTTGTCCGGACTGGACTGGAACCCCATGTGGCGTTTTGCTGCTGTACCTCATCCTCATCCACGTTTGGTGTCATGCATTCTGAGAAGCTTTTCTGCTCAACACAGAGAGTGCTGATTCGAGTTACTGTACAGTAGATTTCCTATCAGGTTGGACATGTCTGCCAGTTCGTCTCTCATCTTGTCCACCTCGAGAACTGAGGATCTCTGGAGGTTTCTGTGCACAAATCTCTGCACTTTCAGAAAGACTGAAGCCAAGCCAACTAGACTCAAATCTCATGGTTTTACTAGAGATCTGTGTGGCTCTGACTCTCTCTCTGGTCTCTCTAGGACAGGGTGTGGGCCAATGTGGCCAAGGGTCTGAACTGTGTCATTGCCATGGTGGATAAGCTCCAGGAGCAGGACAACAACAACCAGGAGTCTGCTCCCGACCAGGCGCTCGCCGACGTCATTACCTCCCACAGTCCTGGTAAGCAAACCCCTTACTCTGTAGCTGCATACAGTATACTGTGTACATTTAATCTACCTGTCTTCTTCAGATCTAGTCCTTGTCGATCATCAACGATTGAGACACCAGGACCTCCTCTGGTCCTCTGGCAAATACAGAGCTGATCATGGACTACAAGGTCGTCCGCCCTAGTGTTCGGTGTGTCCATGCCAGTTTCTGCATGTATGTTAAGCAGTGCATAACTTTAGAAGGAAAGACACGACACGTAACACGATGAGTCGCTGGCGATGGTTCTGACGTAACGTCTGACTGGAGCTCGACTCACACTGCTGTCTTTCTTCCCTGTTATTACTGCTCCATTCCCTCGCTCTGCTCCAGCTCACTCTATATCTCTTCCTCCATCCCGTATGAGTCTGATTTCCTGTTTTACTGAGAGTTTTGTGGGGCAGCTGGGAATCTGAGATGTGGCTTTATGTGTTTGAGTGGATCTGCAGTGGCATTAGGGCTGAAACACGGCCATTTGCAGAAATGAAGGTGTGTGGACGTATCACGCTGCACATCTTCATGCTGTTTAATGCAGGAACCTTTCTGACTTTTTACTGTTCGTGATCACATGCTCTTTTTATCTCTTCATTCTGACTATCTGTCTGTCTGTCCATCTGTCCCTCACTCTCTGTCTCTGTTTCTCTTGGTGTTTCTCTCTCTCTCTGAATGTGTGTCTGTCTCTCTCTATCTGTTTCTCTGTCTGTCTGTCTGTCTGTCTGTCTGTCTCACTGTTTCTCTTGGTGTTTCTCTCTCTCTCTCTCTCTCTGACTGTGTGTCTGTCTGTCTCTCTTTCTCACTGTTTCTCTTAGTGTCTGTCTGTTTATCTGTCTCTCTTTTTCAATCTGTTTCTCTTGGTGTCTGATTGTCTAGTTGTCTTTCTGTCTCTTTCACTGTTTCTTATTGTCTGACTGTCTATCTGTCTGTCTGTCTGTCTGTCTCACTGTTTCTCTTGGTGTTTCTCTCTCACTCTATCCCTGACTGTTTGTCTGTCTGTCTCTGTCTATCTGTTTCTCTTAGTGTCTGTCTGTTTATCTGATTGTCTATTTGTCTTTCAGTCCCTTTCTCTGTTTCTCTTGGTGTCTGATAGTCTTTCTGTCTGTCTATTTGTCTGTCTATCTCTCTGTTTCTCTTTGTGTTTCTCTCTCTCTCTCTCTCTCTCTATCTCTGACTGTGTGTCTGTCTGTCTCTCTTTCTCTCTGTTTCTCTTGGTGTCTGTCTGTTTATCTCTCTCTCTCTCTCTCTTTTTTATCTGTTTCTCTTGGGGTCTGATAGTCTTTCTGTCTATTTGTCTGTCTCTCTTTCTCTCTGTTTCTCTTATTGTCTATTTATCTGTCTCACTGTTTCTCTTGGTGTTTCTCTCTCTCTCTCTCTATTCTATCTATGTCCATCTATTTATCTCTCTCTCTCACACACACTCTCTTTTTGTATGTACGTGTGTGTGTGTGTGTGTGTGTGTGTGTGTGTACGCGTGTGTGTGTGTGTGTACGCGTGTGTGTGTGCTCGCACGTACGTTTGTTTAACCATTGGACAGCAGAGAACAGCAGTCTTCCTTTAAGACACAGATGCAGGGTGCACTTATTAATGCATGCTAGACTCAGGTGTCTCTGACTTTATCACAGAAACATGCTCTGGATAATAACAGAGGAAAGTAAGTCTTATCTGCAGGCTAGTGACTCTAACAGTCTGCAGTTCTATAGGCAGGAGGTCAGGAGAAGGTCCAACGCTCCCCGCTGTCCTGCAGTATTTGATCAACACACACCCTGTCAGGCGGGGAGATAAGACAGCAGGTTTATTAGCGCCTACGTGGGGGTGAGACGCAGCTGAGACACTCAAGTAATGGCCCTGATGACATTAGCTGTCAACGGGGGAGAAATGTAATTGAGGGTAGTGAAAAGTGAGAGCTTGAACTCCAGCAATAAGGTGTGATTAGAGAGGTGTTCATCAGGAGCGAGTAAACACTGCTCTTAGGCAATGCTGCCACCCAGTGGCCAACTGCTAGAAAGTCAAGCAGGCTTAAAAGCTTTATCCATCCAGGAATCTCTGTAGTCCAACTAGGGACCGTCGAGGCCAATGGTGGTGACTCACACACTCATTCACACACTTCGGGCAAATCGGGAACGCCAGATAGCCTCATCTGCATATCTTTGGACTGCGGGAGGAAACCGGAGTACCCGGAGGAAACCCACCAAGCACGTGGAGAACATGCAAACTCCACACACACACACACACACACACAGAGACTCCGATTTTGACTTTTTCTGCAATAGTTTGAATTCTGTATAGGATGTGAGGAGGAAGTTATTTGTCCTTCAATTAAAGGTGACAAACTCCATATTTATATTCATTTATTATTTCTACCGGGAAAATATTCAACTAGACAGCTATAAAATGTAAATTTCGTCCAAATATTTTTGGATCTGACTATATATTCTTACCTTCTATTGAAACTGCTCGCAATAATTAATAATCATGAGAGTTTATTTATTTCTTCGTCCAACTTTAATATGATTTAGGAACTTAAAAAAAGGGGCCAGGGGTAGTTCAGTGGTTAAGGCATTAGACTATGGTTCAGAGGGTCCTAGGTTCAAATCCCACGACCACCAAGTTGTGCCTGTTGGGCCCTTGAGCAAGGCCCTTAACCCTCAAGTGCTCTGATGTATAAGGAGATAAAAATGTAAGTCGCTCTGGATAAGACCATCTGCCAAATGCCTAAATGTAAAAAAAAAAAAAAAAAAAAACTTAGATTAAAAAAACATTTTGAACATCATACCATGTGTGAATGGTTGGAAATGTTCTTACTTTCACCATTAAAAATGCTCTGATTTTTACTGTTGATATTTGATTTTTAGGATTCAATTTCACCAAACATTTACGTGATTCCTGATTTTTTTTTTTTTTTTTTACCAACTGGGACAACTTGGCAGTAGTGGGATTTAAACCTGGGACCTTCCGAAGCGTCGTCCAATGCCTTAATCACTGACCTGCCCCTGACCCCCAGTTGTTATGGTACTGTACATTAAAAATAAATAAATAAATAAATAAATAAATAAAGCCAGCATGGTGCTTTAGTGGTTATCACTGTGGCCTCGCACCTCCAGGTTCTAGGTTCGATTCCCACCTCCCACCTCTCGTGTTTGGTTTCCTCCGGGTACTCGGGTTTCCTCCCTCAGTCCAAACACGTGTAAATTAGGCTAATTGGTGTTCTCAAATTGCTTGTGTTGTGTGTGTGTGTGTGTGTGTGTGTGTGCTCTAATATGGATTGGCACCCTGTCCAGGATGTACTCCACCTCATCCCTCCTCCTAGACTTCATTCAAGTATACAAAATATGAACAATAATTATATTAGCAATAGTATTTCATTGTGATCACCTTTATCGTGTAATTCTGAAATAATTCATGTGTGTGTGTGTGTGTGTGTGTGTGTGTGTGTGTGTGT
Source organism: Channallabes apus (assembly GCA_030522415.1). Taxonomy (NCBI): domain Eukaryota; kingdom Metazoa; phylum Chordata; class Actinopteri; order Siluriformes; family Clariidae; genus Channallabes; species Channallabes apus. The sequence continues at coordinate 2,908,646 of CM060118.1, read as the reverse complement.
GTGTGTTTTAGCTGCAGACTGGAGGGAGCAGCTCAGCCCGTTGGTGGTGGCACTGAAGGACTGTGTGAAAGAGGTAGCCGAGCGAGCGTGCAGGTCCATGGCGTTTGTTCTCCTCCAGGAGGCGGCGTGCAGCACACCATCCGGCCTGCAGCTCCAACAGAGACGCGACACTGTATTCAGCCAAGCGGTGAGCACCACCTACTGGTCACACACACACACACATCCACTTTCAGCACGGTACCACCTGACCCTTCTGTAGGGTCGTACAGTGCAGTAAACAAGAAACAGCACACAGGGTATGATTCATCATGATTTATTCCTTTAAAAAAAAAGAAATTTATTACATTTTCTCACCACATTTCCCAGTGGAGGAGGAAACATTCTTTTAAGCTACCGTAGTTTGCTTCGGAGAGCTCGACAAATGATTCTGGTGAAAAGGTGGCGAGAGTAACCTTGTTAGAGGTCGTCTGTGATGATAAGTTTCGCATTATAATTTTTGCGTTGCTAGGCTATTATCTTTTGAGGGTTTTTAAAAAAAATTCCATGTTTGCTTCCTAAGATTTCTCCATGAGTGCAAAAGTCTTGAATATTAACTTTGGATGTGCTTCTAAAACCATACGTGGAAAAATCATCCAAAAGCCCTTCGCAAAACGTAATCCTAGCAATGACTTTTCCTAATTTCATGAGGATTTCGACAATCTGGATAACGGATTTGAAATAAAGCAGATGTGATTAAAGTCCAGATGTTCAGCTTTAATTCAGGTGTCATTACAAGACTACCAAGTGATCAAACGAGTGACCGATAAGCCGGACGGACATGTTCTTGGAGGTAAACACTCTGGCAAGTGTCGAATTTGCTTTCGGTCGCTTTCCATGAGAGTGAAAGGACAGTGAAGGACAGACAGCAGAGACGGTGAACAGTGAAATCCACAATGTCCTTGAAGGACAAATAACTAAAAGTCGATGATCGCAAAATTTCCTTCCTTGGGGGGGAAAAAAACGCTTTGATATCTGGCCGAGTCACGGACGTTCCCGAGACGGTATACAGTAACTGCCATCGGAATTTCAGGAACTAGCGGTACGGACAGATAAAGACACAAAACTATGTGTTCTGCTTAAGCAGCGCAGGGAATTCAGTCAGTCGCTTGACCTCAAAACAAAGAGGTGTTTTTGGGCTGTGGGAGGAAACCGGAGTACGCAGAGGAAACCCACCATGCACGTGGAGAACACGCAAACGCTCACACAGACCCGAGGCGAGAATCGAACCCGGAACCTGGAGGTGCGAGGTGACAGTGCTGACCACTAAAGCCAAATACTGTACATTAAAACTTCTCTTTAGTCCTCCGCATTACTGCGCTGCTGCTGAAGAACGTGTTAGTGCTGAGTACTTGTCTCGCTAAGACATCATCTGTTTGTTCAGTGCCTGAGGACAGAGTTTATTGACTCGATACTGTTCACTGTGCACACAAACGTGTGTTTTCTCCGTGTTCTTATATCTGACTCAGCGCCGCCTTTCCACAATAGACTACTGATTATGTAAGCGCTCTGAATAACAGCAGGTATATAATGAACTCAGCGACCACGGTCTACAGTACAAAGGTGCGTTCAGGTCAAACCGGGACATTTTTTCATTGTGGAGAATAAATTGTTTTCACAAAACTCCCTTTATGTCTCTCTATAATCCGCTGCTACACTGATGCACTAATCCCAGTGTTTCACTAGAGCTCGGACACCGTCAAAGTGGAAAGTTCTCTCAGTAGACCAGAGCCACGAACGGACTGTCTGATTCATTCACGGCTGAAACCCCGGCCTCCCAGGAACTCCTTTAACGACTCCTTTATGGAGAAATGTCTGAGAGGTCAGGACTGTACGGGGGACGTGGAAATGTTTCAGCAGAGTAGAATGTTATTAGGTTCTGCTGACACAAACATGTTCACCTAACCATTAAATTGTCACATGTTTGTTTGTTTGTGTGTGTGTGTGTGTGTGTGTGTGTGTGTGTGCGTGTGTCCACAGTTGGCTGCACTAGCGTGTGGTTTTGTCATGCGACTGTATTCGGGAATAGAGGATAAGGGCTTCATGAGACAATTGCACACCGTGGGACTGGTGGCCCAGTTTGAAAGCTTGCTCAGCACTTACAGTGAGTATTCACACGCACACACACACACACACACACACACACATGGGTCAGAAACCCAACATACACTCACATCACTCTTAACTCTTCCAACACGTTTTGCTCATGACTGAAAGTTGCATAACATCAATCCTGACGCGTCATCACAAATAATTTTGTGCTTAAATTTTAACTTAAAGAGAAACACTAGAGACAATAGTCCAACAGTGTGTAAATCTCCACCATGCAGCCAACAGTACAGTACATACCCCCGTGCCAGTCGTTAATTACAGTAGGACTGAACCATCAGGCTACTTGTCTGTGCTTGTTTATAACTCGAAGCACTTCATTTTTTTTTCCACATCTTTAAGTAGAAGCCTCTCATGGATATAAAGCAAGTTTACGAATCCAAACAAAGGCTTAGAAGCAAAGCAGTGCAATCTCACGCGGACTTAAAAACACACACAATTCTGGGATTTTCACCTTAAATCCATATCATTTACCCAATTTATATCCAGACCCTGCTCCAAAAACACCTCTACACCTCTACCCTACAGCACACCTCTCATCATCTCCCTCCTTTATTCCTCTTATCCCAGCATCAAGCCTGCTCATCCTCCCCGCGCATTCTTTATCTCCTGCTCAAATAAAACCCCAGTCCTTCAAGACCTTGACTTAATTCCCATCAAAAGCTCTAATGATGAAAACGAAGTGATTCATCGTTTTTAAAACACTCCATCTTATTCTGCAGCTCACTTTTAGTTCTCTCACCTCTTTCCCCCCCCCCCCAGCGGTTTCCTTCCTCCTCTGGTGATCTCCGCCCCTGATTTCCCTTCTGTCAAACCCTTCTGGATCGCAGTGCTTTCCATCATTTATCACCCGGACAGTTTTATTTATTTTTTTGTTTTTTTTATTTAATCTTACTTTTCTTTCTTTGTAAGCTTGTCTTTAAAAAACGTATAAACGGCCAAAACATGGTGCATCGTCTCACCTAGAGATACCGGGATAATACCGAGATAATTTACATTTAATCATTTAGCAGACGCTCTTATCCAGAGCGACTTACATTTTAATCTCATTACACATCTGAGCAGTTGAGGGTTAAGGGCCTTGCTCAAGGGCCCAACAGTGGCAACTTGGTGGTTGTGGGGTTTGAACCTGGGATCTTCCGAACCGTAGTCCAATGCCTTAACCACTGAGCTACCCCTGACCCCTGGGATAATAATACTTAATGCTTCTTATCTGCCGATCCATGCTTAGTTTTTTTTTTGTAAATATACTGTACATACACATTTATATTTCTATCAGATCAAAAGAAACAGATTTGTTAAATACAGTTTAATGCCCCTTTCATGTTTTAGTGTCTGTAACGTTTTTGAATTCAAATCTTTCAACGATCTTAACTGTCACTCAGATGAAACTTGTCCAGTTTAGACTTCGCAAGAAAAGACATAAACCTGAAAAAGTGTATTATTCGAAAATGCTAAATTGTTAAGTTATCGCAACATGAATTTGACACTACAGGTTACGGACACTACAGATTTTTTGCTTTTTAATTCGTACAGGTCATGTGCTTCTAGAAGCTCGCACCAAGTTTAATATCACTACTCATAAAGAAATATGAATAATTTGCATTTTAAATGATTGTTGTTTAAATGAGACAATATAACACTGAAAAATTGCCGTTTTTGAGGCCACATATAAAATCGTCAACTTCAAAAGATCATCACTTCTACTGTATGTTGCATAAACTTTAGAAGCAGCTTCTTTGGAACAGCCATTTTTCAATTATATGTATAATATAAATAAATATTAGATAAAATTAGCACCAATACTGTGTTTTGGCCAGAAGTAGTAGGCATGTGTCGGTGGAAAAGTAGTTTTCATACATAGACAGACATAAAAGGGTTTTTGCTTTGCTGCTGAGTCATTATTAAATAACTATAAACTCATTATATTATAAGCATTGTTGTGAAACCTGTTCTCCTTCTGTATTTTATTTCATATTGTCCTATGGTTAGATGTTCACAATGATACAGAATCAATCTTTTCTTTTTTTTTCCTGTTGCAACCAGCCTGAAATGAATAACAGAATAACAGAATAACAGAATAACAGTTCTGGGAGTAAAAACACCCTTTATTTCTCTCTATAATCTCCGACTACACTAACGCACTTATCCCAGTGTCTCACTAGTGCTTGGACACCATTAAGGTGGAATGTTTTTTTCAGTACACTGGTGCCAGATGTGAACCTGTCTCACTCACATCTGGAAAATTTACTGAGATAACGTTAATAGCAATAATTAGAGTTTCTATTCTCAGATCTGCGTTGTGTTATAACTTCAGGCTGAACAAATGTAGCCAAGTTCATGCATAACATCTTCTGATGTGGGTCTGGAAATCAGTCCTTTCTCTTTTCTAAGTGGGATTGGATCCAAGTGGGGCAAGAGTTAGATTTTATCATTTAAACTATTAAATAATTGCACAACTTTGACCAAACATATTCAAGTGTTTATGCAATGTTTATACATGATGATGATGATGATGAAGTGTGTGTATGAGAGGGAGAGAGAGAGGGGTACAATCGTTCCCTTTGTGTTTCAGGTGAGGAGATAGGAATGCTGGAGGATATGGAGGTTGGGATTTCCGATCTACACAAAGTCATGTTCAAAATCACAGAAGCTTCTTCAGACGACCCCAGCAGTCTGCAGCCCACTGTCAGTGGCAGACGGTGAGACACATGCACACACATTATACTACATTATTCGGTGTTCGAGTCAAATCGGAACTGATGAAATTTCTGGTGTAAAAGTGATTGACATTGACACTAGACTTCAGGCACAGTGCGGTGATGAGGTCTGAGGTTTACCTCTTATAACTGTGTTCTGTTATTCTGCACAATCAAAAGTCCTGTCTTGACTCGAACACCCCTGGCAGAACCGGGATCACACACTATGCTTGTTTAGTGTTTAGTTTAGCAGAGGAAATCTTACTAGCTTGAAAGATTGATTGAGCATAAACATATAATTCTGCGCTTCCTTTGTCTGGAGACTCGTGAGAACGTCCTGGTGAAGCCACATCGCCGTCGCAGTTTTAATCAAAGACTGTGTAATTATCCTGTTGGCCGTTTCAGCTCGTCTGATTTCTTTCCATTAAGAACACTAAGATAGAAGATCTCCTTGATGTGGAACCTCGTGTGGTTTTAGAGGGTCATCAGGGTTGTTTTCAGGTTTTTAGGAACCTGTCGTGCATTTCCAAGAACTGTTATGGTGCAATGATGTTCTTGGCTTAGGATTGTACTATGAATTGAATAGAGAGTATTGTGTTTGGGTGTGTGTGTGTGTGTGTGGGATAGGCAGGGCATATTTTTATAGTTTATCTTGGATCAAACAGGAAGAGGACAATATAAGAGATTCGGAGTGGTGGGGATGTTTGGTGTAAAGAAATGGCTTAATTTTGGTTACTGAATGATGTTTGTGTATAATGTTTGAAATAAAACAGATGGCTTATGGCAAATGCTTTTGGCTCATACACATTGTGTGTGTGTGTGTGTGTGTGTGTGTGTGTGTGTGTGTGTGTGTGTGTGTGTGTAATGCAGAGACCATTACACTGTAGAGGTGCCACTTCCACTCCAAACCTTCCAGACGTTACCGGATGAAGTGCGTCAGGGCAAGCTGCTGCAGGTCTTCCCGGTGCTCTTCAACGTGGGCATCAACGAACAGCAGACAATCGCTGAGAGGTACACCATAACATGTGAAGAGAGAATGTTTTTTTACGGGGTTCCGAGGGTTAAGGCAATGACTTACTGATCAGAAGGTCGGCAGTTCGAACCCCAGCTCCACCAGGTTGCCATTATTGGGCCCTTGAGCAAGACCCTTAACCCTATCTGCTCCATGGGCGCTGTATCATGGCTGACCCCGCACTCTGACCTTGCACTCTGACCCCGCACTCTGACCCCAGTTTCGTTGGGATAGATGAATGTCATTGTGCAGTGATGTGACAAATAAAGACTTAACTTATGCGATGACAATAAATCCACCTTAATCCTGCGGCTGCTAATGTCCTGAATCTCACCATATTTATTAATTTATTTGTACTATGGCGGTCAATATTAACGCATGTGAAATAATCTAGAAATTTTTACATGTTGTAAAAAAATATATATATATATATAAAAAAAAATTTACGCAAATCAATCATATGACCAAGTTTGACCCCACTGGCTTCCCATAATCGCAGCATGATTACATCATTATAAAAAGCTTCTAGATATAACTTTAGATAAAACCAAGGTTGTGAGCTTGAGCTACCATCAAATGTAAGCTGTGGGAGCGGAGGCTCAGGTGGCTAGGGATATAAATAGATGATTTTTGGACTTGGGGATCCGGGTTCGATTAATCGCGATTCGGTTAATCAGACTAAAACTGAGATAACTAGATTAAAAGATCTTCTTCTTTTTGTCTCTCTCTCTCTCTCTCTCTCTCCCACTCAGGTTTGGAGATGTATCCTTACAGGAGAGGATAAATCAGAAAAATTTCGACGTTTTAGAGACGTATTATAAATCATTCAGCGACAGGATTCCATTAGAAAGTAAGTCGCTCATGATGTTACACCCTGTACTTACTTTAGAAAGTTACTTATTACTTAACATGTCCCGTCCTTGCGATTAACGTCAATCCAAGCCTTATTTTATTGTGTTTTATTTGTTTTTATTTATTGCAAACATTTATTTTACAACATTGTAAAAAATCCCCAACATAGTGCACTCATCTATCATTACACCACCAGAAATCTGTTCAGTATTAATGCTGATGTGAGACTAGATCACACTTAATTTCACCACAACCGCTCTGGCACTGTTTATCGAATAACCTATTTGTTATGTTGCTTAGCATCCAAGATTTACAGAGTTTGCAGAGTTCGTCTCCTAACAGAAGAATTGTTTTGGGGTGAAATCGGAGTGACACTCATGACTTATTACTTCATTGCACCATTTCAGTTTTAATTTAATTGACATTTTCTGTTGTCTGTATTATATTTAAAAATTAAAGATGAGTCATCTGTCTGTCTGCTTCGATACACTTTCCAATCTGAGACAGGAACAGTCAAAAAACGCACACAGTGGGTGTCAGAAGGTTGTTTGTTTATCAAAAGGCAGACTTTTTATATGTTTGGCGTGATGCCTGGTGTCATGCACACACATGCATCTGTCACATAAAGGAACATTTTATCATCCAGGAGAACAAAGAGTGGAAGTTTTATAGATGAGGAGGTGCGACCACAAGTCAGTGGGGGAGAGAGAACGAGAAAGAGCGCCTGAGTTAACACACACACACACACACACACACAGACACTACAACCTCCGTGACACTACACTACCGCTCAAAAGTTTGCTTCTAACCCCAAAACCTTTGAGCCGTGGTGTACAATACATTTCCAGGAAAAAAAAATTGTGAACAGTAATATTGTGCTTCATTGACACATCATACACACATAATCAATGTTTAATATTTGTACAGGCCATTAGGTTTAAGTTGCTAAAAGCTCATGGTTCGTACCAATAAAACAAAAAAAATGTTTGCAGACTAAATGCTGCGAGAGCGCCCCTCTTTCACTCCTCAATCTGTTGCTCTTAACAGGTTTGCATTAACAGGTGGTGTAAAATATACCTCAATAGAAATCATGAAATATTGATCTTTACGAGGGCAGCTCAGTGTCCCAGCTTAGTGTCCCAGCTCAGTGTCCCAGCTCAGTGTCCCAGCTCAGTGTCCCAGCACTGTGGCCTCGCACCTCCATGGTCCAGGTTGATGGTCTGCGTGCTCCGGTTTCCTCCCACAGACATGCAGATTAGGCTAATCTGCAGACAACTAGGCAGATTTATAGACAGGCAGAGCAGTGGACGGCCATGGTTGCTAGGCAACCCTGTCGCGTTGGAAATCAGAGGAGACGCACTACACCTGTCCGGCAGGTTATTTAAACCCCCAGAAACCAGCACACTATGTGTGAACATTAAATAGCACCAGGTATGAGAGCGTTGCTCTGGGAAAGAAAGAAATAAGAAAGAAAGAATGAAATAAGAAAGAAAGAAAGAAAGAAAGAAAGAAAGAAAGAAAGAAAGAAATAAGAAATCTCGATAGAGAAGAAGAAAGAAAGAAAGAAAGAAAAAAGAAATCTTGATAGAGAAGAAAGAAAGAAAGAAAGAAAGAAAGAAAGAAAAAAGAAATCTCAATAGAGAAGAAGAAAGAAAGAAAGAAAGAAAGAAAGAGAAATCTCGATAGAGAAGAAGAAAGAAAGAAAGAAAAAAGAAATCTCAATAGAGAAGAAGAAAGAAAGAAAGAAAGAAAGAAAGAAAAAAGAAATCTCGATAGAGAAGAAGAAAGAAAGAAAGAGATCTCGATAGAGAAGAAGAAAGAAAGAAAGAAAGAAATCTCGATAGAGAAGAAGAAAGAAAGAAAGAAAGAAAAAAGAAATCTCAATAGAGAAGAAGAAAGAAAGAAAGAAAGAAAGAAAGAAAGAAAGAAAAAAGAAATCTCAATAGAGAAGAAGAAAGAAAGAAAGAAATCTCGATAGAGAAGAAGAAAGAAAGAAAGAAAGAAAGAAATCTCGATAGAGAAGAAGAAAGAAATGAGTGTGTGTATGTGTACCCTGTGATGGATTGGCACCCCGTCCAGGGTGAACCCCGCCTCGTGCCCTGAGTCTCCTGGGACAGGCTTCAGGCCTCACGCGACCCTGTATACAGGATAAAGATGAGGTAGACGATGAGGGAGTTATCATTAAGCTTTAAACATCTTGGATAGATTTGTGTTTTTCTTTTCAGGTGAATCTCTAAATCCATCTGAAATGATCAGGAACCAGAGATAAACATTTGACACAGGCTACAGTAGGTTCACATTACCAGCCTGAAGTGACTAATTTCCGATTTTCTCACCCGAATGTTGCACAGATTAGATTATTTAAGTCTGAACAGACGAACCTGATGTTTTTCAGATCAGATCTGGGTCACTTTTGTACATGGTCCAGGATCGAATATACAGTACTGTATACCTGATAATGGTCATGTGACTTGAAAGAGAATAGTCAGATTCATGTGACCTTTGTGCATGTGTATGGCGTTATTATATCCAGCTGATTGCTCACCGTCCTCCAGATCAAAATCCCAAGCAGATCCCAAGACGTGTTTTAACTCAGATGACACGAGATAAGATGCATGCGTGCATTTACAGAGGACACATTAGAGCCAGGCAATGGTCACTCGTAATTATGAATGTGAACTGCCAAATCCCACCTGACCAAAAAATCTGAAATTTCACAATGTGGCTTATTAATTTGGCTTAGAATTTGTAATGTGATAGCCTCATTCATATCGCATTGCATAACATTCATTCATTCATTCATTCATCTTCTATACCGCTTAATCCTGTGTTCAGGGTCGCGGGATTGCATAACATGTTGGATTTCAAATCTATTCATTCTGTCTCTCTCTGTCTCTGTCTTTTTCTCTCTTGCTCAGATTTGCCTTCTTTTCATATGCAGCCAGATGTGAAGGAGCTGCTTGAAACGCTTGGCCAAAACGTTGTGACCAAGAAGAGGAAGAATGTGGAAATCCTTTGGCTTGCAGGAGCGGTAAGACCAGCAACGGTTTAGTGCCAAAGGGAGGAGTAAGAAAGAACAACCCAACTTTAAATAAAGGCTGCTAGCTTTCAGGCTTGGCAAAAACAAGCTTTTTTCACGTCAGGTGCTGTGTTAATGTTTAGCATGACTTTATTATTACTGTATGGTAGTGAAGAGAAACGTGTCTTGTCCTATGTTGCTTGACATGTGTCTGAAGGTTATAGCACCATTATGGCATACTTTAGACTGATACATTGAGCATTAAAATGAAATCGGAAGAGAATGTAGGTGTGTCGTTATGAAATGGTCGTGATTGATAACCAGTAACAGCGAAAACTGGCTTAGTCACTCACTCATTCTCTAACGCAAGCAGTAATAACAGACACAGCAGACTGAATTAGGCAGTATTGACTAGAAGGAGCTGCACACATCTTATGCCACTTTTCCACTGCATAGTACGGCACGACACGGTTCAGTTCTACTCACTTTTGGGGGGTTTTCCACTGGGAACAGTACCTGGTACCTGGTCCTTTTTTTAGTACCACCTCAGTGCGAGGTTCCAAGCGTGCCGAACCATTACCAAAACGTGACGTGTAAACTCTGCTGGTCACCGATTGGCCGGAGAAAATCGTCATTACTGAACTTGCGACACGAGACACAACAGAACCGCTATATTTAGAACAGCCAGAGAAGGATCGGACGCACCTTTTTGTATTAACCAAAACTTTTCTTTGGCTGCCATCAGCCTCTTTTGAAACAAACTCCTTCGTCTCGCTGTTAAAAACATCCACATGCCGAGAATGAAGAACACCATGCCGCCGATATGCTCCATTGTTGTGTGTTTGCTTGTGGCGCGTTTACGATGATGTCACGGCAGTAGAGGCGCCGCTACTATAACGACACGTGAGTAATCCCGCCCACTCTAAAGCGTTACTAAACTGCAGTGGAAGCGCAAACCGAGCCGAACTGAGCCGAACCAAAGTGAGCTGTACAGAACTGTGCTGTGCCGTACTATGCAGTGGAAAAGAGGCATTAGAGACTTGCTGTCACGTCAACAGATCAAACTTTACAAATTATATCGCAATCTAATGTTTTTCCCCAGAGTGTCAACAAGAAAAGGAACTGGATATTGGACTTGGAACTATGAGGGGGGGGGGGTCATAAAAATGTTATTATTACAAAAAGAAATTAATGAAATGAAAAACGAACGTTGGTCGTGAGCTTGGTCCTTCTGTACATATCCTCCACCTAAGGCAACACACTTCTCCAAATGATAGATGAGCCGGTGAAGACCATCTTTGATGAAGCCTTCTTTTCGGCTCTCCGAAAGTTCTTCCTCGGTAATCACCTCGTCATCGTCAAACGCCTGCCTCATACCCCAAGTCACCCAAAGGTTTCACCATTTCCTCAGCTGAATGAGCTGGTGCGTTGTCATGAAGAAGGCGCACTTAAACTTTTTCACCCGGGTGCGACATTTTGTTTTCTATCATCTAGCGGCATCATGCACATCTCAGATTTTTTTCAAAAGGAAAACATTTTCGTAACCGTACTCATTTTCGGAGACATAATTTGGCCAAATATTTTCTGTGCTCTTTAAAAGATAATGCAAATGTTATGCCCAACCCTCGTACCACCCCCTAAGATCAACAAGACCCCAGTGGATAGAGTACACAGTGTCCAGTTCCTTGGTGTTTACATTATGCAGGATCTGTCATGGTTCTGTCACCTTAACGTCCTGGGGAAGGAGGTCAGTTGTTGTCTTTGCCACTTTAGATGATTAAAATACTTCAATCTGTCTTTAAGGTGCTAAGACACTTGGGAACAGCATCCACACCATCCACACTGAGCAGTGACTAGTGCAGCAACTGATTTCTTATTAGCAAACATGATTTCTTATTAGCTACAGTTTCTTGCCCCTTTTTCCCATCCATCCATTTATCCAACCAACATCTAGACCACTTATCCTGCGTTAGGTTGCGGGAGGCCTGGAGCCTATCTTGGAGAACTAAGGGCATAAAGCAGGATGGGGGGTCCAGCCCATCACAGAGCACAAAAAGACACATTTACTTATCGATACACACACTACAGGTAGTTTGAGGTTTTGCGGATAGTGTTAATCCCAAAGCCACCATGCTGCGGCTCTCTTTTTCCATTACTCATCAATAAAAACCTATGATGTTGTTCCTCTACCATGGGCAAGATCTCTGCTCTAACCAGAAGGAAGCATCATTCTGCTTTCAAAGAGACTCAGACATGAAGGTGCTGATTTTCATTGTCACCGCAAAGTCAATTTTTCATTCATTCATTCATTCATTTTCTATACCGCTTAATCCTGTGTTCAGGGTCGAGGGGACCTGGAGCCTATCCCAGGAGACTTCGGGCACTAGGCGGGGTACACCCTGGACAGGGTGCCAATCCATCGCAGGGCACACACACATAGACACACTCACACACCCAATCACACACTACGGGCAATTTAGGAACGCCAATTAGCCTAACCTGCATATCTTTGGACTATGGGAGGAAACCGGAGTACCCGGAGGAAACCCACCAAGCACGGGGAGAACATGCAAACTCCATGCACACAGAGACGGGAATCGAGCCTGGCCGGGGATTCGAACCCAGACCCTGGAGGTGCAAGGCGACAGTGCTAACCACTACACCACCGCGCCGCCCAAAGTCAATTTTATTTATTTATTTTTTAACCAAATTCCTAAATTTAATCCCAAGACAGCACCATCTTGAGATCAAATAAATCCCCTGAGGTGATTGTCAGGAAGTGTTTGTTTTGGCTAGCTACGGTTCAGGAGAATTATAGCACTTTTTCAAGAATGCCTGAAGTTTTTTAATGTAGTGTTCTGTTGGAAAATGTATCAGAGGTCAAGATTCCCTCCACACACCCACCTGTTTTGCTGTAGCTTTTCTGGCTCTCCTGTATCTGGAAAATCTTTTGTAAACATTATTTGCAATGCCTGCTTCTTCAACCTTTTTAGCTTCTTTCCTTACCACTGGTGTGTCCTTGGGTTACTTAGCTGCTTCTAAGATTGACGACTTGAGCAGTGTTACTGAGCTAACAACAAACTTTTTGGCTGCTCCCAAGAGGTTGCCACAGTAGACCCTGTGATCCAAACACAACTTGGCACATGTTTTAATGCCGAATTCCCTTTCGGACACAACTCTCCCATTTTTAATCGTGCTTGCGACCGGCACTGCATGCAGTGGCTACGTAGTACGGGGTGTAGCAACCACTGACAGTGGGGATTTTATGGAATAATAAAGGAATTGTGATTGTATCATCAATAAAATCTATTTCTACTTTATTCCTCAGTGACCTTTTCTATTTAAAAACAAAAGTGCACTGAAAGCTTGCATGTGACACGCTGGCGTAGTAGTTAGCACTGTCGCCCTGCAGCTACAGGGTCGAGGGTTCGATTCCTGCCTCGGGTCAGTATGCATGCATTTTCTCCGCACGCTTGGTGGTTTTCCTACAGGTGCTCCGGTGTTCTCCCACAGTCCAAAGACATGCCATCCATTCATCTATCCAACTATCCATCTAGGAACCTCTGTAGTCTAACTAGGGACTGTGGAGGCCAATGATAACTATTGGAGGCCAATAGCGACCATTGAATTTATACCCATTTTGTGCGACCATGGTGGGAACGCCGGTCAACATTCACACACAAATTCAGACACTATGGAAAATTTGGGAATGCCAGTTAGCCCAATCAGCATGTCTTTGGACTGTAGGAGAAAACTGGAGAACCCAGAGGAAACCCAACTGGCACTGGGAAAACTTGCAAACTCCAGGCAACAGTGCTAACCACTAAGTCACCATGCCACCCCAAAGACATGTAGATTAGGCTAATTGGCATTCCCAAATTGACTATAGAGTATCTCTGTGACCTGTTATGGAATGGCACTGTGCCCAGGGTGTACCCCACCAAGTGCACAAAGTCTCTGGGGATGTGCTCCAGGCTTCCTATGACCCTGTACAGGATAAGTACTATAGAAGATGAATGGAAGCTTAGAATAGTTCAACTATATTAGCATAACTTTTCTGTAAGATAAAGTTACTTTACAGATTAGCATTAAACAAATACCAGCAACATATTGGGTCTGATATTTTATGACACACAGTTCAGCTTCCTTTACCAAATACTCACACCCATATGTATACAATTACGTACACACACACCTCAAGCTGAACAAGTGTTACAGTTGCATAATTACCTTTCATAGAATGTTTGTTTAGCAGTATGAAGATTTACCGGCATGACGAGGACTTGGCCCAATGCAAGACGTTTTTAGTATTCTGTCTTCACATGTTTTGATAATCTCAGTCAGCGTGAAGTGTCTTTTACAGAAGTTTGCTCCCTAAGTGGAAATGGAATTTGGAGCCTAGCCAAGACAATGTGCCAAAAATGTGTTTTATTTTGTACTTTGTTCCTTCACACATCACCTCCCTGCTATGAGGACGGCATGTCCATCAGATAGGTGGCACAACCTGGCAGCTTACCTGACAATGTCTATCATTCCCATGCAGCACTTAGCAGGTTATTTCGAGTGTTACGTTGCGAACAAACAATGGCAGGGAAAACATCATGCTACAGCAACATGGTTTAGGACAGGCTGTCCAGATTAACAAGCCGTGATGTTATTGTGCTTTTATTGGTAAAAGTTAACGCCTGTTTTGTCCCATCAGATCTGTCGGCGGCTAAACGGTATCCGCTTCACCAGCTGTAAAAGTGCCAAAGACAGGACGTCCATGTCAGTGACGCTGGAGCAGTGTGCCCTGCTGAGGGACGAGCACCAGCTTCATAAGGACTATTTCGTCCGGGCACTGGACTGCATGCGCAGGTAAATTTCTCCCAAATTGCTTCGATTTACTTTCTCCTGCTTCATCATCAACATTTCTCACCTTCAAAACCTGCTTCACATTCGCATAACTCTACTCGGAGGTCTATAGATGCTACTATGCTTCACTTAATTATAAGCCTTTTATTTAACTGAATTAAATCAGATTATTTAGAAATTATGTATCGAGGACAGATTTATTACCATAACGCTTAATTAAGTTTAATTCTTATTTTTCATGCTCTTAATTCATGCACACTGGTGTGAAAAACTATTTGCCCCCTCCTGATTTCTTATTCTTTTGCATGTTTGTCACACTTAAATGTTTCTGCTCATCAAAAACCGTTAACTATTAGTCAAAGATAACATAATTGAACACAAAATGCAGTTTTTAAATCAAGGTTTACGTTATTAAGGGAGAAAAAAAACTCCAAATCTACATGGCCCTGTGTGAAAAAGTGATTGCCCCCCTTGTTAAAAAATAACTTAACTGTGGTTTATCACACCTGAGTTCAATTTCTGTAGTCACCCCCAGGCCTGATTACTGCCACACCTGTTTCAATCAAGAAATCACTTAAATAGGAGCTACCTGACACAGAGAAGTAGACCAAAAGCACCTCAAAAGCTAGACATCATGCCAAGATCCAAAGAAATTCAGGAACAAATGAGAACAAAAGTAATTGAGATCTATCAGTCTGGTAAAGGTTATAAAGCCATTTCTAAAGCTTTGGGACTCCAGCGAACCACAGTGAGAGCCATTATCCACAAATGGCAAAAACATGGAACAGTGGTGAACCTTCCCAGGAGTGGCCGGCCGACCAAAATTACCCCAAGAGCGCAGAGACAACTCATCCGAGAGGCCACAAAAGACCCCAGGACAACATCTAAAGAACTGCAGGCCTCACTTGCCTCAATTAAGGTCAGTGTTCACGACTCCACCATAAGAAAGAGACTGGGCAAAAACGGCCTGCATGGCAGATTTCCAAGGCGCAAACCACTTTTAAGCAAAAAGAACATTAAGGCTCGTCTCAATTTTGCTAAAAAACATCTCAATGATTGCCAAGACTTTTGGGAAAATACCTTGTGGACCGACGAGACAAAAGTTGAACTTTTTGGAAGGTGCGTGTCCCGTTACATCTGGCGTAAAAGTAACACAGCAAACGCTTGATTGCAGTTATTGCTGCTAAGGGTGGCCCAACCAGTTATTAGGTTCAGGGGGCAATTACTTTTTCACACAGGGCCATGTAGGTTTGGATTTTTTTTTCTCCCTAAATAATAAAACCCCTCATTTAAAAACTGCATTTTGTGTTTACTTGTGTTATCTTTGACTAATAGTTAAATGTGTTTGATGATCAGAAACATTTTGTGTGACAAACATGCAAAAGAATAAGAAATCAGGAGGGGGGCAAATAGTTTTTCACACCACTGTAGTATACAGTAATAATACTTAAAATAAATGTATTACGTTTGTAATGTACTTCATTCAATTTAATTAGTAAGGGTTTAACCCCATAAGGGTTCATGGTGGCTCAATAGGTTAAGGCTATTGGTCAGAAGGTTGGCAGTTCAAACCCCAGCACTATCAGACTTCCACTGTTAAGCGCTATCTACTCCAGGTGTGCTGTATCCTGGCTCACCCTGTGCTTTGACCCCAGACTCCTAACTTGGATCTGCAAATAAAGCATTTTACTCTGCTGTAAGGTACATGTCACAAATAATTGAATCTTAATCTTAATTTCAGTTCGAAACCTTAAAAAGAGAAAAATACCCAGAATTTGACCTTCTGCTCATCATCATCGCCAGATGTTTAAATTTACCTCCAGGATCGACATCAGTGAATAATGTTCGGGCATGATAGCATCATGTGCTCATAAACTTTTCCATGAAGTAGGATTCCAGATATTAGCTCAGGTTCTCATCAGACAGTTTATAGCTTACGCCGAAAAAGTTGGTAGAAAGATTTTGTTTCAGTTCATTTTTTGGAAGGAAAAGCAACGCCCATACTGAAGAAATCCTAGTTATTAATCTTAGCGACACTTTGCAGCTACATATGCGTAGATCATCAAGTTTTTAGCGTCTACCGTGTTTTTCTTTCCCCACTCTAGGTCACGGGTGGGACATTTCCACTTCTTGTTTCTCGTACTTTGATTTTTTTTGCTCATTTTTTCAGGAAAGACACTTCCCTTTATTTCGGCATCCTGTGCTGAAGGATTAAAGATTGTCACTTCCAACACTTGTTTCTGTGTAAAGCCACAACGCTGACACTCTGAACAGACAAGGATAGATCTACAGCCTCACTATTTCTGCTTTTTAGAGCGACATGTGATCTGATGGCTGAGCGCACTCATAGAAGCTTTGGGGTGATGACTAAATCCAATCGTGTGTATAAACATAATAAAAATCATCTGATCTTTAGTGGGTCTCAGTGTCAGGCAAGAACTAAATATTTTTTTCACTGTGCCATAAATATAATAAAAATGAAGCCGAAAAGAATAAAAAACTTAGAGGTAATACTACAGTATAAGATTTAGTTTATTAAGATTATTCATTAAGATTGGCTTCCCACCACTTGTGAATGATCCTTCTTACTGTATATTACACTCCAAATTGTTTGCAAGTGGTTTTATAACACTTTCCAGATTGATGTGCCGCAACAGTTGCTTCTTTTTAGACTTGCAGTGGACCTACAGTACATAGGTGGCACAATGCCATATTAGTTAGCATTGTGGCAGCATCCTGACTGTGACCCTGTAAAGGATAACAATATAGAAAAGGAGAGAGTTAAAGAGTAGTACTCCTATACACAGACGATCGCTTTACTTTATCTATTTAAATAGGAGATATGTTCATTCATTCATTCATTCATTCTCTATAGCGCTTATCCTGTACAATGTAATGCTGAGCTCACCATGGGCACCAATTAAACTTAATATACACTACCGTTCAAAAGTTTGGGGTCACTTTCTAACTCCATGACGGTTCCTGATCTTTATTTCTTTCTACATTGTAAAGTTTTGCTGAAGGCGTCCAAAAACTGCATGAATCTCCTTTGAACAGTTGATATTGAGATGTTTCTGCTACTTCTGCTCTGTAAAGACTTCATAACGCCTCTAATCTGAGCTGCTGTTAATTGGTCATTTTTCAGGCTGATAACTCTAAATGAACTTCTCGTCTGCAGCAGAGGGAGGTTTTGGTCTCGTCCTCCTGGGACGGCCTTCATGAGAGACGGTTTCATTATGGTGCTGGACGGATTTTGCAAATGCACTTGACACAATACTGTTCTTGTTTTAGAATGTATAAAATAAATCACTAAACAAAAACAAAGAAATTTGCAAGTGACCCCAAACTTTTGAACGGTAGTGTATATATATATTTCGTATTTACTATTTACTGTATTCCATAAAAGTCACACCCATCTTACACAATTTAATGAATATGTTTCAAAGAACTCATGGACATCAGGTAGTACTGTTGGAGGGCTGTACTAAAAGCTTCTTCATTACCTGACATAAGTCGTTCAAACTGCACATTTTGGTAGAGTGTACCTCGTCCTCTTCCTCTATCAAAAGTACTGACACGTCTCCCACCATGTGTCTTTAAACTATTCTGTCCTAAAGTGTCAAAAGTGATGCTGTGTGAAAAAGTGTTTTTTAAGCACAGTATGCAGTAAATCTGCCCCTAATCCAGTTTAGCTATTGCATTACAGTGAATCTGAAGGTAATGTGCCATAATATGGTATAATGATATGTTTTACTAACCAACACAGTGGGAAGAAAATATAGTCTGGCTGGGTAAACTATGTAGTTCACAATACAGATTTATTTTATTTTTTTCATTTGAAAGGATTTTAGTTTCGTTTTCAAAATGGAAGAAATGATGGACGTCCCCGGCATTGAGACTCATGTTGTTGTATCTCACAAGTAACTATTATATTCCTCCTCCAGTAGGTCATGAACTTGTTTTATCTGTGCTAATAAAAAGGGTAGTACTACAGTATAAGTGACATTGCTCAATGTTCCCGTTCATCTCAGCACACACAGCTAGTTTCAAGTACTCGCATGTTCCCTCTGTATCGTGTTTACTCAGTATAAGGTTATAAAGGCCCAAAGTGTAATCATTATCTAGATGATATATTCACATCAGCTAACATTAGCCCTGATCATCGAAGATAATATAATCTATGCTAAGAATGCAGTGGCACGAATCCAATCAGGTCACATGTTTCAGAGATAAAATATCCAGCAGGCAGGCAGGAGCCGTCAATTCTTCATGTACTCATTTTTTTTGTTTACATTCAAGTTCCTTTATTTGTACCTTTAATTACATTTCATATTTATTGTATTATTTTAGGAATATTTAATGCATTCTCACTTTTCTCACTTATTCGTTTTATACCTCTGCGTAGTCAATTGCGCGAAGCTGATTGGTCAGAAGGTGTGCGTTATTTTTGTGTAACAGGACAAGAAGTTCAAGCAGTGACATGAAAAATCTTATATTTATGCATATATGCACATGTTCTAATATGTTATCGTATCCATAGCGACCGCTCATATACATACACTGCCGTATGCAGATGATGCTTCACGTAATTTAAGATTAATAATAAACAGAGTGAAAATAATGTGGTGATGTTTAGCAAGGTAATTTCGTAGCATTGATGTGGTGAAGCCTTTTGTTAGGAGACATTTCTTTAGTCCCAGAGAGAGAGAGAGACAGACAGACTGTTGAGGAATATCATCAAGGTAGAAAGTTTTCTCAGGTCGCCAGAGCCATGACCGGACTGCCTGCTTCTCTTATACAAGCTGGCGAGAGAATATCTGTCGATTTTCAAGGCATTCCACTTACTGAATGTTCAAGGGTGCGACTCATTCACGGTCGTACGGCCTTCTTTAAAGCTTTTGTACCGTTCAAATGTTCAAATGTGACTTCGGGTCGTGTTATCAGGGATCACCAGCAGTCCTGTTCTGGGTTGTCCTGCATCATTACACAACCTCCCCCACCCCAAACACACACACACACACACACACACACACACACGATTTGGGTATGAACTCCGTTTAAGATATACTGTATAGAAATGAACATTCAGGTTCCTCATAAGGCTGAAGACAGAAATTTTAACATCCTGCTGGAGACGAGCTTCCTGATTCTTTTGACTTCAGTTGAGTTGACCTTCTGCTCATCATCATCGCCAGATGTTTAAATTTACCTCCAGGGTCGACATCAGTGAATAATGTTCACGCATGATAGCATCATGTGCTCATAAACCTATCCATGAAATAGGATTCCAGATATCATTCAGATTAATCAAAGAATCTTTTGAACCAAGTGAAAGTTAAAGTATGACAGAGTATTTGTGGTTTTATTTTCTATGGGTTATACATAGCTCTGACCTTTGGTTTGTAAAGGGGACCGGTTATGCAAAATTCACTTTATAGTTGTTTTCAGACACGCGGATGTGCACTTTTCATTCCTTCCTTTGTTTGCATTTTATCGGTCAGGGTTTAAACAAGACGATTAGATTTGACCACTAATGTGACCTCATATAAAAAGAGTAATTAAGCGCCACTGACTCCGAACTGATGAGGCGAATCTGTTTTGAATGTAACGAGAAACTAAAAAAAATGAGGAATCATCATCATCATCATCATCATCATCATTATCGTCTCTAAGCCTGTTACAAATCTTTGATCTTATAAGATGCATCCAGTTAAAGAGTTAATGTAAATGCACATGATTGATTTGTCTTGGAAACCTCGAGCTGTACGGTGCTTCAGGCAGCACATTCTCTGTACCAAAACCTCCCTGTAAATAAACATGCCAAGACGGCTGAAAGCAGAGTTTGTGAAGTATGAAAGGACTCCCATTGTTTGAATGTTTGTTTTGTGTGTGTGTGTGTGTGTGTGTGTGTGTGTGTGTGTGGTGGCAGACGAGCAACACATTCAGTGCTGCAAATTCCAGTAACTGTTGACATTCATGAAGGCAGCTCAGAAACTTTCCCTTTCAGTCTACTAAAGCGACGCAGAATCGTTTCTGTTCTGTCGCTAAAAGCGACGTTGTTGTATTATTGTATCTAGTTGCATTCTCGTCTGCACCAGCGCTCATATATATTCATTCCCTAATGCGTAGTTCATAATTCATGTCTCCATCCACATACCAGGCTGTGTGTGCATGTGTCGGTGTTGTTGGCCTTTTAATTTTACTAACCCTCTTTTATACCTGTCTGTGTGTTTCTCTGTCTCTTTCTCTCTCTCCTTCTCTCTATTCTCGGCTTGTCAGCAGTCGGCTGGCTCAGGGCGAAGGTGCCCAATGGGACGACCCTGAGGCAGGCTCGGTAGCCAATCACAAGCCGGCGCCACGCCAATTCTACCCGATCGCTCTTCTTCTCGTTAGCTCTCACCTTCTGGTAGTGTGGCTCATTTTAAGTCTTGTTTTCCTGCTTGCAAAATATCAATAAACTCCTGATTATACCCTAACAACCCTCGTGCTGTCTAACTTTGTTCTGCACTCGCTCGCGGTGCGAAAAGCACCTCCTCTCTTCTGCCGTGTCTCTCGGGTATGCTCGTTTACTCATTAATCATTTCCCTTTGCTATAATCCCCTTTAAAGACATCTCTCGGGGTTGGCTTGTTTTGTTTCCTACTTCACAGTAGAAAGTATCTCGTTACTGTTTATATAATAAGGTGACAGATGAGGCATTTAAGCCCTGAGCTCAATTCTGGTCTTATCTCTTTCCCTGTGAGGACAGTGCTTCATCCGTATGATCGACAGCAAGCGCTCGTCACGCCGACCTCCGATCGAATGCATCACCCATGCTCAGACTTGAAGCATCTTTCAACATTTTTGCTCATTCTTGTGGTTTTGTGCGAAAGGATTCTGCTCATAAACGGATGTTCAGGATATCATGTTCATCCAGAGAAGTGCTGAACACTCGTTCAAACTTGCAGCTATTTTATTTAATCCTTTATTCCGTCTTTAATACCAGATCAGGCAGGATTTGGTCGCTGCACTAAAAAGAATTTCCTGACAAGGGTGTATTTAAAAGTTCAAAACGCACCTTTAGGCATTAGTTCAACACGTAGGTCGTTACATGCAAAAGGGCTAAATCAGCTGTCTTAATCTGTAGAGCATATTTTGTAGAAATTTATATTAAAGGTTTTCTAGAAATGTGTCCAGAATTGATAAATCGCTCTCAGGTCAATCAGGGGAACGTATGAAGCAGAACATTACATTAAACTCATGATGAACTGGTTCTCTAAAATAAAAGGACGTGAGGACATCGCAGCTCAAGGATGCAAGGATATGGTATTTATTTATTTATACCGTATACAGTACATTACTCGAAGGTGGAACAGTGATGTAGTGGTTTGCAACTCCATCGCCTTGCATCCCGAGGGTCTGGGTTCGATTCGCGGCCAGGTCAGATTCCCGTCTCTGTGAGATGTCTCCTCCTAAAGACCTGCAGATGAGGTTAATTGGTGCTCCCAAATTGCCCATAGTGTGTAAATGAGTGTGTGTGTGCCATGCAATGGATTGACACATTGTCCAGAGTGTACCCTGCCTTGTGCCGTTAGTCTCCTGGGCTTTGGTGCATCTCTGTTGCCCTCATCAAAGCTGATGTAGCAATATTGCATTATAACTTCTAAGAAGTTACTTTCATGTACTTTTTTCTATATTGCTGTCACATGGCCTGTCAAAATGAAAAGGAAATAAACTGTAAATGGAAACAAAGACCTGTAAATAAACATTAATGTAAAATGTGGCACTGTAATCAAACCCAAAGCCATGTTTTTTTTTTTTTTTATCAGGAAATATGGTTTCGTACACGCTCAAACTGACAACATGACTAAGCATTTTTTCTTTTATCTTGTGTGACATCATTGACGTGATGATATGTCGGTCTGATAGCACTGACTTTTTTTCTTTTTTAGCTGACAAGAAAATTCCTTTAAGTACAACTCAATTCAAAAGCCTACAAGTTGGTCGAAATCTGTTAAAACGTGGTGTTGGTGCTACAAAGTGTCTCAAAATGTTCTTATAGGATCATATACAGTAACAACATTTATCCCCCAACATAATCCTATAATAATAAATTTTTCATATTTCTTCCGATCCATGCTTTGTTCATTTGTAAATATGTAAATATGCATACGCATTTATATTTTTATCAGATAAAAACAAATACATACAAATAACGCCATTTTACGTTTTAGTGTCCGTAACTTTTTTGAATTCAAATCTTTCAATGATCTTAACCGTCACTGAGATGAAACTTGGCCGATATATATATGTTTCACATGAAAAGACATAAACCAACAGTATATTCTGATTAAAACCATGGCATGCACAACTCCGCACTTGTTTTTCTGTGTTGAATATATCAGTTTCAGCAGCGCAACATTACGCGTTACTGTTCGCAGGAGATTGATTGCAAGAAACTCTATAGGAAACTGGACCTTTTACTGTTTGTTCTGTAATTTGTTGACAAGCAATGATACAAACAAGATTTTGTTTTTCAGCATAAACAAAATTAGAAAAGCAAACACAGGACACGCCCCTTGGGCAGAACAGTACAGTACGCCTACAGTACAGCGCGGTGTTACAAATGAACTACAACGCAGACACTCTGAACCTCCTGATGTTCCTGTCTGTCAGGCCACAGATTCTCATCCACATTACAGCGCAGCATGGGAGAAATCTCTTTTTCGGGAATGTCAAAGGTGTTTCAGTTCATTCACATAAAATTATTATAATTTTTTTTTTTTTACTTTTTTAGCTCCACCTTTGACCGGTACATCAAAGACCATGAGCAGTTTTACACATTCTGCTGAAATACAGTAAAACAAAGAGAGGAAGTTGTGTAGATATCCAGGAATAAACAAACCTTAGGAATTATTCTCATATAGTGTAAGTGCTGAGCAAAAAGAAATAGAAGCCTGGGAAGTTTTACACCGCCTAGGGGAAATGTAAGAAGACACCGACAAAAAAAAAAAGGTGAAGTCAAGATTTATCTGAGAGTAATTCATCATTTCAGACAGACGTACGTACAGCAGTCACCTGCATGAATGTGCCAAAGCATTTACTTTTTCGATGTGAAATGAATCTGTGAAATGAATCAAAGCGACTGAGAGTAAAAATTGACCGTAAGCTCTAAACTACAATTTGTACAAACTACTGTTTGTAGTGATTATTTTAGAAGAAAGGGCTTTTGCATATGTTAAGGATGATGCTCCGAGGCAAATGAGAAAATCATAAACCTGGTCATGAAATAATGGATTACAGTCTTTAATTATAATAGATTATAGATTATGATATACCAGTGACAATCTCAATCTCGGCGGCGCGGTGGTGTAGTGGTTAGCACTGTCGCCTTGCACCTCCAGGGTCCGGGTTCGATTCCCCGGCCAGGCTCGATTCCCGTCTCTGTGTGCATGGAGTTTGCATGTTCTCCCCGTGCTTGGTGGGTTTCCTCCGGGTACTCCGGTTTCCTCCCACAGTCCAAAGATATGCAGGTTAGGCTAATTGGCGTTCCTAAATTGCCTGGAGTGTGTGATTGGGTGTGTGAGTGTGTGTATGTGTGTGTGCCCTGCGATGGATTGGCACCCTGTCCAGGGTGTACCCCGCCTCGTGCTGAAGTCTCCTGGGATAGGCTCCAGGTCCCCCGCGACCCTGAACACAGGATTAAGCGGTATAGAAAATGAATGAATGAAATAATGGATTACAGTCTTTAATTATAATAGATTATAGATTATGATATACCAGTGACAATCTCAATCTCTCCCTCCAAAAATAAATAACTCCATTAATCATTTAATAAATTGTTTATTTTATCAATCAATTAATTGATTTATCACATAATTCTCATTTGAATGTGCTTTGAAGTGTCCGTCACTGAATCGATCCTTACACTGGGTTATTACGTAGGTTCCTAACTAAATAATGAAATAATTAATTAAATAATTAAAACACATAATAACCTGATATGTGGGGAAGTAAAACATAATAAAGCATGCTGTTATTGGAAATTAATCCATGCATTGGTCATGTATCACCATATCATCAACTTAACGTTGTTGTTGTTTTTTTTTATTCCTCTTATGCGTCAGGAATAACTCTAACTGACTCTTAGAGTTACATTTAACGTTGCTGAACTTCCAGGAGTTATCACTTGCAGGAGAAGTCACTATTACAACGCACTGACACTGGAGACTCCTTCCATAAATAATAAACAAACACAAGGTTCACTGTATCAACATCCATAAGTTGCACTTTGTTACATACACTTACTGTGTATCACAACACATAATATTATGTATGACGTGTATGTCGTCTGTACTGTACAATGTGTTGCAGCTGTTACTATGGCAACGATGACCTATTAGAACAAATGTGATTTGAATTAGCGCTGGTGTTACAGTTACTGAGATGCGCTTAAGGAAAACGAATAAACACCTTCTGACCAATCAGATTCGAGAACTCGAACGGTTCAAACGTTCAAAAGTTAAGTGCAATTATAAGTGATGCACTGATGCAGATGGGCAGCATGAGCCTCACTCTCATTCTCTCATAACTTTATTATCGTCTCTCCCTCTCTCCATCTCCCTGTAATCAGAGAAGGATGCCGGATTGAGAACGTGCAAAAGAATATAAAATGCAGGAAGTATGCTTTTAACGTGCTGCAGCTGATGGCCTTCCCCAAGATCTACCGGCCGCCAGAGGGGACGTACGGCAAGGTGGACTCGTGAAACGAGACTCGCAGGATACGCACCGGACTCGCCTTCTTCTTATTCATCTTCATAGAAAATGATGTTGAGTTCAAATGTAAGGTGTACAGTAAATGAAATAAAATGCATGTACATATACAGTATATATATATATATACACACTGCATTGAATGCAGTGTTTATCTTTTTTTTGTGCTGTCAAGTCATCAATATTTGAGCATCATGGAAAAAGTAAATTTTCTTTCATAATTTAATTAAAAAAGTGAAACTTGTATATTCTAGAAATACTTAAAAAAATTTTTTTTTGTTTTCACATCAATTAGAACAGCGTACAGGTAATGAATCTAGTATTGCTATGATTTTAAGTTCCTGTAACGTGCAAGTGGTGTTGTATACTGTATGTATACAAACACAAGGGGTGTTCGAGTCAAACCAGGACTTTTGGAACAGTTCTGAAAGTAAAACCTCCCTTTATTTCTCTATATAACCTCCTGCTACACTAATGCACTTATCGCAGTGTTTCACTAGTGCTTGGACACCATCAAGGTAGAAAGATTTCTTAGTACGCCAGAGCTGTGATCGGAAACCCCCCGGCCTCCCAGGAACTCCTCTAACAGCACAGATATGTGGAAATGTCTTGGAGCGAGGTCAGGACTGTACGGGGAACGTGACGATAACTTTCAGCCGAGTTCCTGTAAGTGGTGTTGGTGAGTGAGTGTGTGTACAGTTCAGATGTTTTAACACATCAACGAGTCTTACTGTATCACCGTTATGTCTCTTGTTTTGTTTTTTTAAAGTCTTCTGTAAATGTAAAATCTATAAAATCTGTCTTACACCTTGTGGTTAGGGTTGAGATAAAGTCCCAGTTTGACTCGAACACCCCATTGTACAGTATGTGTATTGTCTGTTTGTTTGTTTGTTTGTTTGTTTGTTTTGTCAACACATTCGACTGTTACACTAAAGACCAAAAATATTTTTGTTTATTTTTAAGTGTTTTTGTTTTTCTGAACAACAAAGCTGGACAAAAAAAATATCGCAGCGTTTGTATACGTGTCTGTGTGTGTGCGTGCTTATGTTGTACATGTATTTATATGAAGTGTCCAAGCAACAGATGGACCAAACCTTCCACTTGATGTTGTAGATTTTCTTTTTCTTTTAGTGTGCAATATACACGTGTGTGTTCAGGAAGTCTGTTCAAAGACCTGGATACATGAAATTCTTCTCCACCCCAATAATATTAATACAAAACTACACAAATGACCTGAGTACTCAAAAGTTCATTTGTTTTGTGCAGATGTGTGTGTGTGTGTGTGTGTCTGTTAGATGTCAGACAGTAATTGTTCTTTCACACTTGGCTTCTCTTCCAGCAATAAAGCTCCATCACTAGACGACACATTTTGTTCCGCAGCGATAGTAGCCAGACAATCCCATCTAGCTTGAAGTCTAGATGAGATTTATGATGTTATTAATAATGCTGATGAATTAAAGATCTGCTAAAAATAATGTTTGCTTTGGAGGCAGAAAATCAAGAGGTTTGAGCAGATTGTGCCATAAGGTGCTGTAACGTTGAAGACAGGGGAGCGTCTACAAAATCAATATTATTGAAATAACGAAATAATATTTAATTGCAATCCAGTTCTGGAAATAATTCAATATGGTTATGGAATATCTAAATTTCATATATGTACTAATAAGTCTTTCATCATCATAATGTTTGTTTTTTCTTGCTTCGCGCTCCAACACTGTGACAGAAATGCTGTGGTCAGCACTTTTTACTACTAACTCTACTGGGTTACATATAAAATGTACGTACGCTCGTTAAAAACACCCTCATTGTACTTCATTCCAAAAAAAAAAACATTATCTGCTATAACGAAACCTGCTACATTCCCAGAACATTTATTCCTTTGATGTTTACAAGCAGATCATTACACATCTGAGCAGTTGAGGGTTAAGGGCCTTGCTCAGGGGCCCAACAGTGGCAACTCGGTGGTTGTGGGATTTGAACCTGGGATCTTCCGAACCGTAGTCCAATACCTTAACCACTGAGCTACACCTGGCTGTACTGTTGAAGTTTGATATATTGAATTATTTAAAATCTGCCAAAGTAAATATTGTCTAAGCTTAAGTGCAGTGTGTGTGAGTGTGTGTGTGTGTGTACTGAGAGAGCTGAGTGAGAGTATATTTCATGATGTCAGGAAACCTGTAAACTTTGATACTGTAATGCATGTAGTATATCGTGCATGACAGATGGGAATTCTATCCTTCCGATAGGAAATGTGTGACTTAATACCGCGTCCAGATGTCAGGCGATGTAGAGCATGTGAAAAAATGCGCAAACACAGCTCAAATAACAATCATATCCTTACCTCGTCTTTTAAAGCTAAAAAAAAAAAAATAAGCTTGGTGGTATTTGAGCTCTGGCAAAACAATAAGAACAGGAAAGAAGAAGAAGAATTACGAAGGAAACCTAAACCAGAGGTAGTTTTAAGTTTTTTCATAATATGTCCCACAGTGTCGCTGTAAAAGAATTGTTGCAAATTATTGTTCAAATATTGGCTTAAAATGTGCATATAATATAAACTATTAAAATAAATAATGTAAAATATAGTATAAACACCTTTAAACTAAGGGCTAATTTTCCAATAATTAGCTCATATAGTGTCCCTGTGAAAGAACCGTTGCCTATATAATTATTATACATGTTATATAAAACTATGATTATGATTATTAAACTATGAAACGATGATTTGCCTTATAACCAGAAGCAGTTTCCGAGATTCCATTATAGAAAATTAATTAACACCTTTAAGCCACTCAGACTGACTAGCGGGGCAGTGCTGTGGTGTAAGGAGGTTATTGATTTATTAATTATTGATTCCTTTTAAAGGTCATATGAGGACAAGACAGAGCTGGTCGTTATCATAATAAATCCTTAATACAAAGGAAGTGACACAACAGCATAGAGATGACTCAACGGTCTCAGTGTGTGAATGACTGTTTTATTAAACTCCAGAGTGAGGAACAAACATCTAGCTCTTTAAGGACATAGAAAAAAAGTATATAGGGCGTTCGAGTCAAACCGGGATTATTATTTATTTTATTTTTTTTGATGGCGTAGAATAACAAAACAATTATGAGAGTGTAATCCCCCGTTACTTCTCTGTACAGGGTGGGTGAAAAGTAACTAGATGCATGATAAATTGGTAATAATGTCTGTAATTTTGGTAGAAATGTATTGAAACAAATTGTACTTGTACTTTAATACATAGATCCTTAAATTTCAACGTAGGCTGCGGTGCCGTCAATTAGTTTCCTCAAACGGTCGTGGAAGGAACGCAAAGGAAGTCGTTTCGGATATTGCTGAAATCCGAACTCCGTGCCATCGGTGTGTCCTTCAACATTTTTTTTTTAAACGTTGGCTGGGACGACGCGGACCTCATGAATGTCCTCCAGGAAGTCCAGCTCTCACTCCATGTGATGTTTTCCTGTGGGGCTCCGCAAGGAAGGAAGTGTACAGGACAAAGCCTCGCACACCGGAGGACTTGGAGGCACCACATGGACATGTACGATTAGTTTCAATACATTTCTATAAGAATTATGGACTTTATTACCAATTTTTAATGCCTGGTTACTTTTCACCCACCCTGTATAATCCCCCCCCCGCTGCAGTTATCTCAGCATCTAAAACCGCCAGCCTCCCATTAGCTTCTTTAATGGCTTAAATGTGGTAATGGCTTGGAGTGAAGTCAGGACAGTATGGGAGATGTGCCAATAGCTCCCAGCCCAGTTCCTGTAATGTGCAATGTATGAGGTCGTGTAAAACCCTGAAGGAAAGGAGTTCAGTTGTAGGAGTTCCTGGGAGTAGAGCATTTCAGCCAGTCTGATCATGGCACCGGTGGGTATCAGGGGATTATATAGAGAAATAAAGGGAGTTTTTATCTATTAGAACTGTTCTATTTTGCAACAACCAAAGAACCGGTTTGACTCGATCGGCATTTGTATGAAATACATTTCCAAAGCATATACAAAATCCCAGTACTGTACACGGAATCCTTAATTACTGCATAGTGCTAACATTGGTCAGTTTGTCAGGACAACAACCTGAGCTGTGTCAAGCTAACGAGTAAACCTTATTTTGCATTGCGCTTCTGTAGAGGTTAAAGGTCATGTATATGAGCACTGTGTGCAGTGAGGAATTGCAACCTGCCAGTCATTCAATCATATGGAGCTAGACACTAGCCTCGCCGAGTTCAGGATGAGCAGCGCCAAAGCAAAACACATTTATTTAGCTTTCCGTTAATAAAGAATGAATTCACTGGCACAACATTTTAGAAAAGATCCCTAGACACTATTTAGGTCTAGATGTTATGGAGCCAGTAGGAAATAGTAAAGACCATTTGTCATTTGATGTAGTATTCGATATCCTGCTATGGATTACACTTAGTCCTTTTAATCGATGTTGATGTGATGTCACATCTGACGTTCCTCCAATTTGCAGATCTCCTCATCATGAAGGAATCTCGTTTCAGTCAGTCCCTTACAACTCGTGCATAGAAGAACATAGTTGGAAACATCATCTGGAAACTGATCTCTTGCTTCAGCACCACAAAGCCGGACAGCAACTGTGATTGCTCCGTGACCTGATTGTTCTTTTTTCCATCAACCATCAGAATTCTTAACTGGATTAGAAAGCATCCCACCGTCTTCATGCACGAAGGTGTTGATTTTCATCCCAGAAATGAAACGCTTGAGTGGAGTGGAAGTGCTTGGATTGCTTTCCCTATGAACCAGCCCAGGATGACTTGTTTTTCTTTACATTTTTGGCTTTTACAAACTCATCACCCTACTTTATAGCAAGTAGAAGTAATTAACAGGCAAAACATGGCATCTATCACAGCTTTTAAAAATCTTACACCATCAATTATATAGACAAGACAACAAAAAAGTTGGAGTATTGTCGGAAAAACAGATTAAGCCTAGCTGTGGCCAAAATAAACACTCTTGAAAAGGAATTTGCTGTGGCAACAATGTTAAATCTTATCTCATGTTTAGGAATCCAAGCACTGAATCACAGCCAGTTAAAGGTGCTACATCAAACTGAACAAACGAAAAAAGAAACCTGAGTAGTATAAAAATAGATATAGAATCATGTATACATATATATATTTAAAAAAATAAAATAAAACAAAGACAGTAGATCAAATTAGCACATTTGACCTTAGCATGGGGCACGGTGGTGTAGAGGTTAGCACTGTCGCCTTGCACCTCCAGGGTCCGGGTTCGATTCCCAGCCAGGCTCGACTGTGTGCATGAAGTTTGCATGTTCTCTCCATGTTTGGTGGGTTTCCACCAGGTACTCCAGTTTCCTCCCACAGTCCAAAGATATGCAGGTTAGGCTAATTGGTGAGTGTGTGTGTATGTATGTGTGTGTGTGTACCCTGTGATGGATTGGCACCCTGTCCAGAGTGTACCCTGCTTCGTGCCCTACGGATAGGCTCCAGGTCTCCGTGACCCCAAATACAGGATAAAGCGGTATAGAAGATGACTGACTGACTGACCTTAGCATGAGTACAACTTTGTATAACGTAGGTCTCTGTGTTAGTAATAAATATTAACATAGCAGTTAGTTAGTTACATTAATACGGTTTCAGTCTGTTTTGACTACATGCAAAAAAACAAAAAACAAAACAAACAAAAAAACAGCTTACTCACATCATAGCTATAGTATCTACATTTAGTGTGCTAACTACAGAGATCTGTATTTCGTTTCAGGCCTAAAGAATGAAGCTGCTGTATAAAGTCCTCCATCTTTGTGAGGAACGTCGGGGCGTCGACGGGTGTAAAAGTCTCACATCTGACACACGGGCAGTCCTAGAAAATGAGAAGAAGAAAAAAACGTTAAAAAATTTTAATATTTTGGAAAGCATTTTGATGTGTTTAGATAATGAGCGTGCATTTTCACAGTTTAAATTGCTAAATGAGGATGGGTTCTCAGGAACCTTCTCTCAGCACCGTCAACCTCGGCTCATTCATCAGGGACAATCTGATCATTATGATTTATACACATTCTCACACACATTTCAGCTCATTTCCATAAGTTTCTTTTGATTCTGTAAAGCTGCTTTGCAACAATGACATTGATAACAAAATAAAATTCACTTGAAATGAACTGAGAAACTTTTATTTAAAATGTATTTATTTATTTAAAAACTTCGATTAGCTTCTCACACAGCGGTACCCCGGCATACGAGTGGAATCCGTTCCGGAAGGGAGTTCTTAAGGTGAAATTTCGTATTGTGAAACACATTGTCCCATAGGAAATAATGTAAATGCAGATAATCCGTTCCAGCCACCCAAAAATATTACCAAAATTACCAATTTCCAACACTATGATCATATTTTTGTATATAAAAATCAGAGGTGAAAAGTAACAAGTTACATTTACTTGTGTTACCGTAATTTAGTAGGTTTTTGTGTACTTCTACTTTTTAAAGTAGTTTTAAAAATCTGTAATTTTACTTTTACTTAAGTATGTTTTGTTTGAAGTAAATAATATTCGCTGCTGAGTAAAAAAATAAATGAATGAAGGAATTTTTTTTTCATAATACTTAATCTTCTATACTTTAATAATTTTTCTAAATATACATGTACTTTTATATTTTTTATGAGATAAAAAGAAAAACAATTTCATGCCATTTAATGATTTTAGTGTCTGTAATGTTTTTTATTCAAATCTTTCAAAAATCTTAACTGTTATTCAGATGAAACTCGGCCAATTTAGATTTCACCTGAAAAGACATAAACCTGAAAAGGTTTATTATGCTGAAATGTAAAATTGTTACGATATCGCAACATGGTTTTGATATGGTTACGAACACTACAGATTTTTTATTATTATTATTATTATTTTACAGATTTCTGCACGGAATGGTTTTAAATTACCTTAGCAATAATTTTTATCAATACTCAAAGAAATCTGAATCATTCGCATTTTAAATGATAAAACTCACATATAAAATCATCTCGCCTAAACGGCTGAAGTTAGCAACTTGAAATTTTTAGGGATGCGAGATCCGTCACTTCCATGTTGCTTGACTTCAGAAGTAGCTTCCTTGGCCGCACATTTTCTGTATTATATGTATAACAAAAAATTTTAATCAGCACCAATACCATGTTTTGGCCGAGTGTATACTGTTCATTAAATGCGATTGGGGAAAAAATCTGACATCAGTTTCAGATGTGGTCGGAGGTTCCAGTTTTCCACTGTTTGTAATTTCAGGTTCCTGCTCTTGGCTGACTGCAGTGCAACTATTTTGGATCATCTGCCTCAAGGCTTTGTAAACAGCTGTACTTTGGGACACTGTAGCTGTGATGTTGTCTCCAACCAGTCTGATTGTTCAACTGCAGCTGACTTTCACACCGTCCTGAATAAACTCTTGTTGTGCGTGAAAATCCCAAGAGAATGTTTTTTTTTTTTTTAAACCAGTCCATCTGCCACAAATAGCCATGCCAATGTCAAACTGCCAATGTCAAAGCAACTGATTTATCCTTTTTATTTTTGAGCATCTCTGCCACATGACTGACTCATTGAGTATTTCAATTCAATTCTATTTTATTTGTAGAGCGCTTTTATGGACATTGTCCCAAATCATGTATTTGTATATACAGTACTATGACCCGAGCCACACCTCATTTCTTTATATTTTGCTTCCAAATAGCCAGATTTGCATGTTTTTTTTTATATAGTCTTGAGGAGTACAGTGCCAAGAAAACCGAGAGACAAAAATGAGTCCTTCATAAAGCCCGGAGAACTACAGTTCCATGAATATCTGATTCCTGTAAAAAATTATTCCGGATTTTTATTTATTCTTTTTGCTATATTTGTCACATTTAACAATTCAGATTATGAAAAAATATATATACTGTACTCAGCAAAAATTCTTTCAACTGTTTTTACTTTCAGTAAACTTAATGTGTAAATATTTGTATGAACACTAAAAGAGTCGACACCATAAGACATAAAGTAAAAATGTTTCCTAATGTGTCCCTGAATGAAGAGAAGCTCAAAATCAGTCAGTACCAGTCAGTATCTGGTGGCCACCAGCTGCTTGAAGTACTGCAGTGCATCTCCTCCTCATGGACTGGACCAGATTTGTCAGTTCTTGCTGTGAGATGGAGGGATTGTGTGTTCCTGGTGTGACTCTCGCAGTTGTTGTGGCCAAATCACTTAAATAGAACCTGTCTAGAACTAATGAGACTAAAGTTGAACTTTTTGAAAGGTGTGTTGTCCTGTGTGTGCTGTGTGTCATCCTGTTACATCTGGTGTAAAGCTAACACAACGGTTCATGGTGTTCATGGTGGTGGAAGTGTGATGGTCTGGGGCTTTGCATCTTCAGAACCTGGACGACGTGAAGTAATTGATAGAACCATCAATTCTGCGCTCTACCAGAATTTTCAAGCCATCAGTTCGTGACCTCAAGCTCACTCAAGTTATGCAGCAGGACAATGTTCTGAAACACAAAGTCCACCTCTGAATGGCTCAGAAAGATTTTATTATGATTTTGGAGTGGCCTAGTCAAGGTCTTTTTTGTTTGAAGGATTTGAACCCAATTGAGATCTTTAAACAGATGGTTCATGCTCGAAAACCATCGGGAATTAAAACAGTTCTGCAAGGAAGAGCGGACCAAAATTCCTCCACAGCAAGGTGAAAACCTCATCGGCCGTTATCGCCAACACCAAGGGTGTCACAATCAGTTATTAGGTTTAGGAGGGAATTACTTTTTTCACATAGGGTCAGGCAGGTTTTAACGGCTTCTTCTCTTAATAAATGAAATTTTGTATTTACTCTGTTTTACTCTATTTATATTTCTGTAATATTTGAACCATTTGTGTTTCATCTGAACCATTTAAATGTGAGAAAAGGTGAAAGAAAAATCAGGAAGTGGCAAATACTTTTTTTCATGGCTCTGTAGTTCTCCAGGCTTCCTGAAGGATTGTTCTGGCTCTCATTTTTGTCTCTCATTATGTTCACTCCAGTCCCCGAACCTGAGCAGTCTTAGAAATCTTTTGTTTAAGTCACACAGTGACCGATGATTCATTCAATCATAAAAAAGATCTAACTTAAGGCCTGAACCAGTGAGAAACAGGTGCAGATGATGACAGATGATCAGGACAGTGATTAGTTTACTGATGATGATGATGATGATGCTGAGTGGTTGGAAATGAGGTCACTGCTGAGGTTTTACATAAACAACCAGTTTTTAAAAATGTTATTTTTAGGGTCTTTGCAGCCGGTCAAAGTAAAACATTTGCTCCATTTTCTTTAATAAAATCTACAACATTTAATTAAATGTAATATGAAGCCGTGGGAGGCATTTTGCACTGTACTGTATTTACAGGTGGACTAATAAGTGTTGCTAATAAAGAATTTCATATTCATATAATCAGATTCATATAATCTGTCTACATCCTTGGCTAGTTAAAAATAATATTCATACTTTTCATTCATACTTGTTATTTGTGTTGGTCCACAAATAACAACAAATAACCATCTGAACACTTGAACAATTAACATCTATGTAGCATTTACAGCTGACTTACTCTGGAGTTGTTGTACTGTTTTTCAAGGAAACCAACCATCTGCCTGTCCTCGAAATTTTCCTCCTGAAGTACAACATCCAGCTCCAGCAGGTAGCAGTACATAAGCTTTTTAGTGCAGCTCTAAGGACAAGAGGAGACTCATGAACAGCGAGTAACTGGTTTAAACAGTGTTTAAATCCTTTACTGCACATATGTTTAATCATATGCAGGTAACATGAGATATTGTTATGAATACCATTTAAAAAGGCTTGTAAAGTTAAACACAGTTCTTTGACTTGTCATTTAAATGAAATGGACTTACTTCGTTAAAGACAGGTGCATACAATAATGCTTTTGATAGCTAAAAACAAAATTTGAGAGGGTTAAATATCATTATATTTACATAAAACTCATTATACAGGATGTACGGTATAATAATTATCTTACAGTAAATGTTAAGAAGCTTGAAATATAGCTTACATTAAATATGGTTTGAACATTAAATGATTGAAGCAGTTCCTGCAGTTCGAACAGATTCTGTTGACTGTGAGCATCAACACGAGTTGGGAATATACTCAGACAGCTAGAACAGAGATGAGAAATGTTAGTTTTAAGTGTTCATTTAGCGTTTTCAGCCTCAGAAATCACTGATTATTAAACAGAACCTTAGAACCTCTGATTGATCAGATTAGAGCCGTTATTGAAGGATTTACAGAGCAGACGTAGCAGATACATCTCAATATCAACTGTTCAAAGGAGATTATTGTGTATTATGGCCTTTATCCTTCAGTATTGTTTTACAGTGTAGAAATAAATAAACATCAGAAAGACCATGGAGTTAGAAAGTGAACTTTTGATTGGGAGTGTAATTTACAAAGAATTAGGGTGTACATAATGCGCAAAACTGGCAGTGGAAATAATATATATATATACAGTGGAACCTCGGATTGCGAGTAATGCGGTTTGCGAGTGTTCCGAAAGACGAGCAAAGATTTTTAATAAATAAAATTTTGACTTGAAAAATGAACATGTCTTGGTTTACGAGTACCGAGTATCATGTATCACACATGCGCTTCTTGTTTTGACGCCGAGCGTCACGTGATCACGACTGAGCCAACTTGCGCTGTGGAATTGTACTGATTACTATAACACTGTGACCATGTGTGTGTGTGTGTGTGTGTGTGTGTGTGTGTAAAACATTTTATTTTGAGCTTGAAAGCGTGTATGTACAGCGCGCGTGTACTGTTCTTATAACACGCGTATGTACAGCGCGCGTGTAAAGCAAAAGAAAGTCTCATTAGAGGTGAAAAATCCATTTTCTCTCTGTATCAGCCTGTCATTATGTGTGTGCGCACACGTTATTGGATACCGTGCCCTTTCACACACACACTCCTCCTTCTCTCACCTTCACACACACACACACACACACACTCTCTATCTAATGGAAACACAGCTCTGTCATGATTCTTTTCAACAGTAAAGTGCAGTTTAATTTGTTTTATTTTGACTTTACAGCAGTGATTTCGTTAGTGAACAAGTTTTATTAGCGATGTTCGTAGTTAATTGTTTCGATAAAACAGTCTTTCCATTAACGTGTGTGTGTGTGTGTGTGTGTGTGTGTGTGTGTGTGTGTGGGTGGGTGTGTGTGAAACTTGCGTGCATAAATGTAAAAACTTATCCGTCAGGATTTATTTTTACTTTATATTTTGTATTAATTGTTTTTATGTATTTTTTTTCGGGCTGTGGAACAAATAATTTGAGTTTCCATTATTTCCTATTGGAAAATTCGATTTGATTTACAAGTGTTTTGGAATACGAGTCCACTTCCGGAACGAATTATGCTCGTAATCAAAGGTTCCACTGTATATATTAATATATATTGGAAAGCTGTTCTAAATATGATTATGTACTACATGCAGAACAATGCAGATTATTGTAGGTATGTGGGACGTACTGTATATAGGGGTAGTACTTTTTGCTGTTTTTTAAAATGTTTTTATAAATGTATATAGCGCACAGGATCGTGTATAATTTTTTTTCCTTTTTTCAGCACAAAATAAGCGATATGATGCACAGAATTTTAGTTAATTTTGGGCAAATATATAAACATGACTGAGCAAAATATTTTTTAAAATGAGTCACAGGTGAAGAAATAGCACAGATCCACATGATCACGTGTCTTTATTGTTATGACGTGTTTTATTTTAAACACATAGTTTGATATTATTGAAGTTCTGTTAACACACACCAGCCAGGCTTCCGTAAAAAACATTTTAATTGTCGCCTGCACGGATCTGAGAATGAGGATGCACCCAATTGTGTCATTAGAAAGCAGTAACTTTGAGAAACATTGTTTTTAGAAATCGTAATAAAATTATGTTTTTTATTATTATTATTATTATTATTATTATTATTATTATTATTAATGATATTATTAATAATAATATAAGTCGATACCTGCTTCCTGGTTGCATAAATTCTGTGCAAGGTGCAACCCTGATCTACTTACAGAAACACTTTAAAGTGAAATCGGCCCGTGTCACATGATCATTAGAGGAGTGATAACGGATTATGCAAAATGGACTCTTTAGTCGTTTTTAAACTGTAACTCAGGCGGCTCTGCAGTGTGTATGTACAGCGCGCGTGTACTGTTCTTATAACACGCGTATGTACAGCGCGCGTGTAAAGCAAAAGAAAGTCTCATTAGAGGTGAAAAATCCATTTTCTCTCTGTATCAGCCTGTCATTATGTGTGTGCGCACACGTTATTGGATACCGTGCCCTTTCACACACACACTCCTCCTTCTCTCACCTTCACACACACACACACACACACACTCTCTATCTAATGGAAACACAGCTCTGTCATGATTCTTTTCAACAGTAAAGTGCAGTTTAATTTG
The DNA here is from genome assembly GCA_030522415.1 of Channallabes apus. Taxonomy (NCBI): domain Eukaryota; kingdom Metazoa; phylum Chordata; class Actinopteri; order Siluriformes; family Clariidae; genus Channallabes; species Channallabes apus. Next base: position 2,870,858 of record CM060118.1, on the reverse strand, counting down.
TTTTATTTTGACTTTACAGCAGTGATTTCGTTAGTGAACAAGTTTTATTAGCGATGTTCGTAGTTAATTGTTTCGATAAAACAGTCTTTCCATTAACGTGTGTGTGTGTGTGTGTGTGTGTGTGTGTGTGTGTGTGTGTGTGGGTGGGTGTGTGTGAAACTTGCGTGCATAAATGTAAAAACTTATCCGTCAGGATTTATTTTTACTTTATATTTTGTATTAATTGTTTTTATGTATTTTTTTTCGGGCTGTGGAACAAATAATTTGAGTTTCCATTATTTCCTATTGGAAAATTCGATTTGATTTACAAGTGTTTTGGAATACGAGTCCACTTCCGGAACGAATTATGCTCGTAATCAAAGGTTCCACTGTATATATTAATATATATTGGAAAGCTGTTCTAAATATGATTATGTACTACATGCAGAACAATGCAGATTATTGTAGGTATGTGGGACGTACTGTATATAGGGGTAGTACTTTTTGCTGTTTTTTAAAATGTTTTTATAAATGTATATAGCGCACAGGATCGTGTATAATTTTTTTTCCTTTTTTCAGCACAAAATAAGCGATATGATGCACAGAATTTTAGTTAATTTTGGGCAAATATATAAACATGACTGAGCAAAATATTTTTTAAAATGAGTCACAGGTGAAGAAATAGCACAGATCCACATGATCACGTGTCTTTATTGTTATGACGTGTTTTATTTTAAACACATAGTTTGATATTATTGAAGTTCTGTTAACACACACCAGCCAGGCTTCCGTAAAAAACATTTTAATTGTCGCCTGCACGGATCTGAGAATGAGGATGCACCCAATTGTGTCATTAGAAAGCAGTAACTTTGAGAAACATTGTTTTTAGAAATCGTAATAAAATTATGTTTTTTATTATTATTATTATTATTATTATTATTATTATTATTATTAATGATATTATTAATAATAATATAAGTCGATACCTGCTTCCTGGTTGCATAAATTCTGTGCAAGGTGCAACCCTGATCTACTTACAGAAACACTTTAAAGTGAAATCGGCCCGTGTCACATGATCATTAGAGGAGTGATAACGGATTATGCAAAATGGACTCTTTAGTCGTTTTTAAACTGTAACTCAGGCGGCTCTGCAGTGTGTGTGTGTGTACGAACAGAAAACAGAGACAGAGAAATTAGAAAGAAATGGTATTTTTCCCCCTTCCTGATTTCTTTTTTGTCTTTTTGCATATTTGTCACATTTAAATGTTTCAGATCATCAAACAAATTTGAATATTACACAAAGATAACGCGAGTCAATACAGAATGCAGTTTTTAAATGATGATTTTATTTAGAAAGTCATCCAAATCTCCCTGTCCCTATGTGAAAAGGTAATCACCCCTCCACACACACACACACACACACACACACACACACACCACACACACACACATGCTGCATTTGCAAAGCCACCAGGATGATCAAACACACCCCTAACACACACACACACACACACACACACACACACACACACACACACACACACACACTTCACCCTCCTGCCATCTGGGAAAAGGTACCGAAGCATTCTGGACTGAAACACACAAACACACACACACACACACACACACACACACATACGCACACACTTACTCAGCAGATCACTGCCTAGCAGTTTGACCTGCTATTGCTTTTTTTGCCCAATATTTACTGCCTCCTATTTACACAAGAACCCTTTTTTTGCTCCTCCTTTGCTGCTACTTATCAAATGTTTACTGACTTTATTTACCGTGTCATAGACAATTTATTTGCACGACAGCTGTGTAGTGAAGTAAAACAAATATTTGTCTGAAGTCCTCCACGCCGATGTGAAAGACTCATTTATCGAAGTTAACGCTTGATTGCAGGCGTTTCCCCGAAGGATGGCACGAGCAGTTATTAGGTTTAGCGGGCAATTACTGGATCCAGGTCGCGTGGCATCGGGTGGCTTTTTTTATTTATTTATTTATTTTTATTTAATAAACAAAATCGGCATTTATGCACAAACCGCATTTTGTATTTACTCGGGTTATCGTTGTCATTTGTTTGATATTCTGAAATATTTAAGCGTGACAAATATGCAAAATAAAAAAATAATAATAATAAATAAATAAATACAATCAGATACAAGTAAAGCACTTTTTCACAGAACTGTATCAGCAATTTAAATAAAGATTGTTTGCGTATCAGAAAGCGTCCCAGTTGAACATTGTTTGAGAAGCTCTGACACTGAAACAGATATTTTAAAGAAATGAAAAGATTAAGGCGGCACGGTGGTGTAGTGGTTAGCACTGTCGCCTTGCACCGCCAGGGTCTGGGTTCGATTCCCCGGCCAGGCTCGATTCCCGTCTCTGTGTGCATGGAGTTTGCATGTTCTCCCCGTGCTTGGTGGGTTTCCTCCGGGTTCTCCGGTTTCCTCCCACAGTCCAAAGATATGCAGGTTAGGCTAATTGGCGTTCCCAAATTGCCCGTAGTGTGTGATTGGGTGTGTGAGTGTGTGTATGTGTGTGTGCCCTGCGATGGATTGGCACCCTGTCCAGGGTGTACCCCGCCTAGTGCCCGAAGTCTCCTGGGATAGGCTCCAGGTCCCCCGCGACCCTGAACACAGGATTAAGCGGTATAGAAAATGAATGAATGAATGAATGAAAAGATTAAAAGAGATATTTTGCACATTTAAATCTGTAGATTTGCTTAGCTTTCACGACTTATTTGTTGTTTTCCAACATTTACAGAGTTTAAGTTCTTCTTACACACCCAGTCATTTAGCAAATCAGGGTCTCTGTGAGATCGTCTGGAGTCTGTCTGATCACTCGCTCATTATCAGGGAGTGAAAATGACATCAACACCACCGGCAGAGCTCCTGCAGCAGTCATTCGGACCCGACAGGGGAAGCGTTTATTACTTCGCGTGGCGTCTGAGACCGAACGTAGGTATTTAAAGGTTTGAACATGTTTTAAAGGAAACATGTCTAACCGGTGCGTGTATGTAATCAGGCGTGATCGCTATAGATATGATAAGACCTAGTGGTACAGTAACATTACTCTAAATCCATTCATGTGTGGAACATATCATTCAAACACAAGAAACATGACAGATAAATTGATTACTGAGGCGCTCAGATGGAATATTTTCCGCTTGAGCTGGACTTCTTTTCAGAAGCATGGCATGTCCTCCACCCTTGCGCAGTATTGTAATAGAGGGATGAATAATGTACTTATGTCTCTTAATGTCAGTGATTCAGTAGCGAGAAATGTCCCTTGAACAGCGTGTTCTTCGCTGCGCGTCATAATGACTCTTATTGACTCGTCTCTTCATCAGGCAGGTGATTCATTAGAGACATGACGGTATGTTTACAGGTGATATACCTCAGAATTAAGAAAGAACTCCAACCCTCGAGGTATGTGTGGTACTCCAGATTACGTCCAACGCCCCAAATGACACAGATACACCTCAGGGTTTTCTGCAAGAGAGAAAAGCATTTGATTAAACACGCAGTAATATCTGGGGAAAAGTGCATGCAGACGCTCAGCCAAAACACAGTCCTGGTTCGGATTTTATTATTGATTTATGTTGGTGCCTGTCTCGGCGTGCACCAGTGACTGGTGTGCGCCTCAATCTGCTGATGCTCCTCACTCACTACGTAGACTCACTAGGTAGGTGGCCTTCCCTTGGCTGGGCCACTGGAAAAGGGCACGACTGGGGAGTGTAGCTCGAGGTCTTCAGAGCAGAGTCAGGTGGCGGACACTAAACGCAGAAGGGTGGCACGCAAGCGGGGTGATGGAACGCAACCCTGGGACTTCAAAGGGTTTAAGATTAAATTCAGCCGTTTGATCTCTGCAAGAATTACAGCTGCGAAAAAAGCCAGAGGAAGCTGTCGCGGCAGTCGCGCACTCACAGAGATGGGGATCCTGTCTTTGGGATCCTGCCGTAAAGGGGAAAAAGGCACCTGTACATCATGCCAGCTGGACACTGCCTCCAGACCTTCCTCCATCCTTAATCCCTTTTCTTTACTATCTATCGCTTCCTCAATCATTTCGAGTTGTTAACTTCAGCTGTTTTGGAGAGGTGATTTTATTTGTGCTCCAAAAATGGCCATTTGGCAGCGTTATACTGACTTGCTTCAAACGATAATCATTTAAAATGCAAATTATACTAACATTGGTGTGAGCTTCTAGAAGCACAGGACCTGTAAAATATGTTGCTTATATTAAAGCATTGTGTGCAAAATGAAAGATTTTTCCCACCCTACGAAAAAATTCTGTAGTGTCCGTAACCATGTCGAATTCATATTGCAATGTCTTAACAGTTTTGCTTTTTAGGATAATACACTTTTTCAGCTTTGTGTTTTTTTCATGTGAAATCTAAATCGGCCAAGTTTCATCTAAATGACGATTAAGATCACTGAAAGATTTTAATTCTGGAAAGGTTACAGACACTAAAACATAAAAGGGCGTAAAAATTGTGTTTAACAAACGTGCTTCTTTTTATCTGATAAAAATATTTACCAAAAATGAAGCATAGGTCGGGATATGGTGTTATATGGTGTTATATGATCCTATCTAAAAAAAAACAACAACACTTTTTAGCACCAGTACCATGTTTCGGTCGACAGCTCGATTCAAATGTAATGGTTTTATTATTAGGACGCTACCTAACCTGCGTGTCTGTGGACTACATGACGTGTTGAGCCACCACGAGGGCTTCTGATTCCACACATCAGTAAATCTGTACTGGTTTTGTTTCGATGATCTCTGCTTCACTCGTAATAAAGAGTATCCATCATAAGAAGAGATGCGGTGAGTCACCTGATCTACACTATAATCAAGCTTTCATTACAGGGTGAAGATGATTAGGCAGAAGAACTTTGAGCCGGCCCTCACGGGCACAACAGCGCGCTCTGACAGTTTCTTCTTTAAATAATCCGTTCTGCTCTCATGTAGCTGAAGTTTCTCAAAACTACTGTCATGTCTGTGACTGTCGGTGTACTAATGACTTAACAAGGAACCTGTTTAAAGTCTTAATGACTTGCCTTCTGTAGCGTGAGAAACAAAAATGTTTATTATTTAATTATTTTATTACTGCGCTTTTATTATTTACTTTGGCTTAAATAATAAAATTAATAAATCATTGACAACTGGAAAACGTACACATTTTTTTTTCTACTACAAATTCTACCTTCATGTAAAATGTGAATATATACAGTACATAAAGTACAGATGGAATGGTGGTGGTGGTGGTGTGTCATATTTTTCTTATGGTTCTCCTTGTGCTGTCATTTATTAGTCCTCGTCTGTCTGGCTGGATACATCCAAAACAATAATAATCAATATAAATAAGATATATACTGTACTGTACATCCAAAGCATTTTCAAGGTTAACAAGCATTCATTCATTCATTCATTTTCTATACCGCTTAATCCTGTGTTCAGGGTCACGGGGGACCTGGAGCCTATCCCAGGAGACTTCGGGCACTAGGCGGGGTACACCCTGGACAGGGTGCCAATCCATCGCAGGACACTCACACACCCAATCACACACTACGGGCAATTTAGGAACGCCAATTAGCCTAACCTGCATATCTTTGGACTGTGGGAGGAAACCGGAGTACCCGGAGGAAACCCACCAAGCACGGGGAGAACATGCAAACTCCATGCACACAGAGACGGGAATCGAGCCTGGCCGGGGAATCGAACCCAGACCCTGGAGGTGCAAGGCGACAGTGCTAACCACTACACCACCGCGCCGCTGTTAACAAGCATTTCTTAAGTAATATAATAATTATCTTCATCTGCTGACGACCTGAAGGTAGTGATTGAATTGGCACGGCCCGTGAAAGAGCGGTTCTGGGTGGATGAGGAATGATTTTCAGACATGACCTGGATAAAGGCCAGAACGAAAGAAACCTTAGAATGTGCGCCTTTTTTGGTCAGTGCGCAACGTCACACTTATTTACAGTGTGTGTGTGTGTGTGTGGATCCTAAAGACGAAGAACATTTGGAAGTGGTGTGTGTATACACTAAAATACATGCATAAATATTTGTCCAATTTGTAAATCCTCTATATGAAATACTCGTATAGAGGATTTTGTCAAAGATTTTTGATCCCAAGCAGCTCTGGGGATAAAGATGAGTTAGTGTAGAAATGTCTCATTTATAGTCGGTGAAGGTTTGGCGCTGATTTAAATGATGTGTCTTCTGTCTTTGACAGACAATGTCCTGTGTGCATGACGAGGAAGCATATGGATAGATGTGTGAGTGTGGAACAACTCAAAGAGAGCATCGTGTAGAGCAGGTTGCATAAGAGCTGGTGGTCGTCCATGTTTTATGTTTTTGTGTTTCAGCGTAAAAAGATGTGTTAGGCAGAGAAAACCAGCAGAGCAGGAGCTGGTGACCAGTTAGTGTAATAAACAGGGGTGAAAGGAGTTCTTAGTGGTACTCTGTAGCCAAAAGGTGAGGAGAATAAACTGTGGAGGTGGTGGACAGTCCTGAGAAACTTACGAGATTTAGGGTTAGGGTTAGGGTTAAGGTTAGGGTTAGGGTTAAGGTTAGGGTTAGTGTTGACCCTAGGCTAACCCTAACCTTAATAAATTGTTCTCCAAAGTCTTAGATAGACAAAGCTCCTCATGATTAATCTGCTCCATACTCTCAGTGCTTCTAGGAATTTCTTGGTGACCACATAACCCGCACCCCACTGAAAAATGCTTTGAAAATTGAACATACACTGTTTTTCATTGTCTCTACATGAGGCTCCTAAAGGAAAAAGTTACTCAGTAAACACGTTTTCAAAGGCTGATCAAACTGTCCCGTTGGTAGAAAGTTCCGCTTTATGTTTATGTTCAACACAATGATTCATTCATTCATCTTCTGTGCTGATTATCCCGTGTAGGATTACAAGCCTATTTCAAAAGGTGTGTGGATTCACACACACATTCACACACTCCAGGCAATCCTGGACACACTGTAAGAGGAACTGGAGCGTAGACAAACCTGGGCATGGTCGTTAGATCGCATGCAATTTTGTGAAAAAAAAACATTCATTTTAGGACTCACACACACTATATTGTGTATTTATCATCTCACAGTCGGTCAATGTGTGGAATAACTTGGCAAAGGGTGTGTTAATCATGTTTTTAAAAAAAACTGTCTGAAGTTCAACAGATGTTCCAGCTCGGATTGTTATCCCATAATAAAGTACTTAACAGTATCCATTATTGATTAGATGATCATTGATTATGGTTAATGATCAGTTGATTTCCCGTCAGTCAAAATGCAGTATTGCTGGTGATTTTATTTACTTTTTTTTTTTGGTTATACATATAATTCAGAAAATGTGTGTGTGCCAAAGAAGCTACTTCTGAAGTTCATGCAACATGGAATTGACCGATCTCGGCTTTCCTAAAATTTTCAATTTAAAATAATTCATATTTTTCATGAGTATCGATACATAAATTGGTGTAAGTTTCTAGAAGCATATAACCTGTAAAAAGTTGTTGCTTATTGTTTTTTGGTAAAAGCTTAAAAAGCAAAAAATCTGTAGTGTCCGTAACCATGTCAAATTCATGTTGCAATATCTTAACAATTATGCGTTTTCATATAATACACTTTTTCAGGTTGATGTCTTTTCATGTGAAATCTAAATTGGACAAGTTTCATCTGGATGACAGTTAAGATCGTTGAAAGATTTGAGTTCATAAACGTTACAGACGCTAAAACATTAAAGGGCATGAAAAATGTTATTTAGCAAATGTGTTTCTTTATATCTGATAAATCTGATTCGCAAAAAAACTAAGCATGGATCAGGAGATAAGAAGCATTAAGTACGATCCTGTCTGAAAATTCACTTTTTCAACTAGCTGAGACACTTTTTAGCACCAACACCATGTTTTGGCCGACAGCATAAAAAAATTTTAATCATGCAAAATTCCTAAAAACACAGCATGTTTTCTTCTTCTTCGCCCCGGTGTGACTGTTATGTAGCGGTTAAAGACGCATAAAGTCAAAGGAATGTGTATGTACATAATGAAGATAACTGCACGTGCTCATAACATGGTTGTGTAAAATGGCGAATGATGTGTCTGATGATGAGCTCTTACACAATTTTCTCGGAAAATAAAGGTCGCCTGAATATGGGTGTGTTTTGGTTTTAGAAAAATGATGAGGTAAACCAACGGAAACAAAAGTAAATGTTAATGCAAAGAGTGTAATACAGTATGCAAAATCTGCCATAAGGAGAATGCGTACACTGTCGTATAACTAGTTGGCCGACAAAGACAATGTTCTCCTGCTTGAACAGCTGTGTCGTCTTTGTAATGTTAACGTATTATGTAATAAATCCATGTGTGAGTAATTCAATTCAATTTTCTTTGTATAGCGCTTTTAACAATGGACATTGTCTCAAAACAGCTTTACACAATCAGAAGAATTATTTAAGTAATCCTTGTTGATGTATGTGTAGGTAATCCACTCTGTGTGTAGTGATGGTTGGATGGATTGTCAGGAAACACAAGAAGCACTGTACTGCGCTGTTCATGTAATTATTAATCGATCATCTACTCAATGATCGTTCACTCAACAGTTACAGACTCCCATAATGACTCGTATCCATTCTTACTGACTGTCTGACCAAAATGCTCCCACTGTTCATCATGAAGTGCTGTGAGAGGTTAGGGTTGAGGAAAATGAAGCAAAACTTCACCTCCCTAGACTAATTACAGTGTGAGAGCTACAGGGATGATGCCGTCGACACCTCTTACCTAAACTGTACATGCAGTAAATTTTGTCCACTCCTCCATCATAGGGGTCTCTTGGTGCAACAACGGACAAGATAAAAGTAAAACCCTATCAGGAGAGAAATCCTCCTCTGCAATCTTATGCTCAGTGAGTTCTGTAGGAAACAAGTGAGTTTTCATGGAGCTTATGCTTTAATCCAAGTTGGAATAAAATGAAATTTGAGGGACCTCTTGAATTCACTTGTAAACAGAATTATGTTACATTTCCGATAAAATCTTAATTCTAACTCATCAACAAGTGCTGAATTCTACAGTGGCCGTGAAGTGCAAAACAAATGAACAAAACTGACTTCAGGGCCACCGTAGGAACGGCATATTTGAAACCACAATAATGTTTGCTCATTCATACACACACACACGAATCTACCGCTATTACAGTACTTCCTGTATATCTTGAGTGACAGATGTCTCGTCCAATCAGCGGTAAGAATTTAATTCGCAAACTATACCGACCTCTTCCGGTTTGTATCTGACTGGCCGAGAAGTGCGATACAAATGAACAAAACGGAAAACAAAATAAATAATTAGTTTTGGGTTTTGATATTTTGTTTTTGAATTAGTTATTTTGTTTTCAGTTTTGTTAATTTGTTTTGCACTTCAGGGCCACCGTAGAATTCTCTACATCTCTGAGATTATTTCTTGGGTAAAACATGGTGCTGCTGCTAAAAAGTGCATCACCTACTGTAGGTGAAAAAGGGAATTTTCAGATCGGATAATGTTAATGTATTATGTAATAAATCCATATGTGACTAATCCTTGTTGATGTATGTGTAGATAATCCACTCTGTGTGTAGTGATGGTGATAGTGTAGCGCTGGTTGGATGGATTATCAGGAAACACGAGAAGCACTGTACTGCGCTGTTCATGCGATTATTAATCGATCATCTACTCAATGATCATATGGACTTATATCTTTAAATCTTTCTATGCTTCTATTAAGCCAGAGAACATCAGACCGCCATGAAGTGACTGGTGTGTGTGTGTGTGTGTGTGTGTGATGCAGAGCTGTTGCTAAGAGTAATGCTCTACTGGGGCATAGGCAACCTGTTACTCAACCTGTTTTCTTAAGTGTCTGTTACTTATTTGCTGATGTTCATATCCTTTGCTTAACCCACTATTACCGGCACCTCCCTGATTCTGCTGCTAAAATTTGATTATTTCAAACCAACTCCCGGTTCCAGTTCAGTAGAACCTCCCTGATCTCTGTGACTTTAATCACAGCACACGGTTAGTGGTTACAAAAAGTCTGGTTTATGTTTTTAAGAAGCTTTTGGTCTTCTGGAATTTTAAACACGTGTTTTTCAGAAACTACAGCCAGGTCTTACTCCCCTCTCTCTCTCGTCTCCTTCCTACTTTCCTGTTTCTGCCTCTTATTTTCATCTACAATCTACAATTTATGAGTCTAAATAAGATCATCAGTATTATGCAGTGCATGGCTGCTCATGCCATGGTGTATTCCCTCCATTATTTTCCGCTAATATCAACCTATAGTAAATGTAAAACCCTATCACTTGGTAAAACCTGGAAATGGGATTACAGGATACATGGCCACAGCAGATCAGTACATGTCCCCGTAAAAGAGGTCGAGCGACGCCCGTGCACAGAAACCATATGGAAGCACAGCATTTTAAACCTAACAGCAATTACAACAAATTTATAAATAAATGTATATCTAGTTGTGGCTTTTTTTAAGTCATTGACATTGAAATGCACATTTGGAAGCTGTTGTGGCTCTGAAAAGTCTTACTTTGCAATCCTAAGAGACATTAATGTAAGTGAAGGAAGCCATCATTAGAACGAGAGAGAGGGCAGAAACTTGTGCAACTCCACAACCCCCCAACACACACACACACACACACACACACACACACACACACAAAAACAACTCACTGAGTTTTTCATCCTAGGATGTACATTTTTAAAACAAAGTAATGAACTTCCAAACTCAGCAACATCAAAAGGACTTCAGGATCGTTATTTATATTTTTTCTTTAATAAGATAGAGTTTGTAGAAATAGTTAGAAGGTTAAAAATAACCTGCTGATCTTTAATGTAATCAGTGATAATAATAATAATAATAATAATAATAATAATAATAATATTTGAGGTTGAAGTCCACGTCCGTGTACGTGTGTGTTTCTGTACAGCAGAACTCTCTGTCTAACTTATTAATAGACAGAAATTACATTCTGTAAGGTTAAGTACAGTATCTTACTCTTTGTTTACATCAGCAGACAAATACACTCCCTGTTCGGTAATCGGAGAGAGAATCACAGATGAGAAATGGAAAAAGTCGATCAGATAAAGATGAAGTTTTGTCTTAAAAAGACTCCAGCGTGTTAAAATTCACTTATACCACTTCAGCGCTGTTATTTCAGACAAAGTGAAAAAATATGAACTAATCCCAGTCAAAATATTTACTTTATCTTCTCTAATTAATATCTATTGGTGCAGGTGTTTGTTAAAGTAGATTATTAAATCCAACACATACAGTGGTGTGAAAAACTATTTGCCCCCTTCCTGATTTCTTATTCTTTTGCAAGTTTGTCACACAAATGTTTCTGCTCATCAAAAACCGTTAACTATTAGTCAAAGATAACATAATTGAACACAAAATGCAGTTTTTAAATGAAGGTTTACGTTATTAAGGGAGAAAAAAAACTCCAAATCTACATGGCCCTGTGTGAAAAAGTGATTGCCCCCTTTGTTAAAAAATGACTTAACTGTGTTTTATCAAACCTGAGTTCAATTTCTGTAGTCACCTCCAGGCCTGATTACTGCCACACCTGTTTCAATCAAGAAATCACTTAAATAGGAGCTACCTGACACAGAGAAGTAGACCAAAAGCACCTCAAAAGCTAGACATCATGCCAAGATCCAAAGAAATTCAGGAACAAATGAGAACAAAAGTAATTGAGATCTATCAGTCTGGTAAAGGTTATAAAGCCATTTCTAAAGCTTTGGGACTCCAGCGAACCACAGTGAGAGCCATTATCCACAAATGGCAAAAACATGGAACAGTGGTGAACCTTCCCAGGAGTGGCCGACCAACCAAAATTACCCCAAGAGCGCAGAGACGACTCATCCGAGAGGCCACAAAAGACCCCAGGACAACATCTAAAGAACTGCAGGCCTCACTTGCCTCAATTAAGGTCAGTGTTCACGACTCCACCATAAGAAAGAGACTGGGCAAAAACAGCCTGCATGGCAGATTTCCAAGGCGCAAACCACTTTTAAGCAAAAAGAACATTAAGGCTCGTCTCAATTTTGCTAAAAAACATCTCAATGATTGCCAAGACTTTTGGGAAAATACCTTGTGGACCGACGAGACAAAAGTTGAACTTTTTGGAAGGTGCGTGTCCCGTTACATCTGGCGTAAAAGTAACACAGCATTTCAGAAAAAGAACATCATACCAACAGTAAAATATGGTGGTGGTAGTGTGATGGTCTGGGGTTGTTTTGCTGCTTCAGGACCTGGAAGGCTTGCTGTGATAGATGGAACCATGAATTCTACTGTCTACCAAAAAATCCTGAAGGAGAATGTCCGGCCATCTGTTCGTCAACTCAAGCTGAAGCGATCTTGGGTGCTGCAGCAGGACAATGACCCAAAACACACTAGCAAATCCACCTCTGAATTGCTGAAGAAAAACAAAATGAAGACTTTGGAGTGGCCTAGTCAAAGTCCTGACCTGAATCCTATTGAGATGTTGTGGCATGACCTTAAAAAGGCGGTTCATGCTAGAAAACCCTCAAATAAAGCTGAATTACAACAATTCTGCAAAGATGAGTGGGCCAAAATTCCTCCAGAGCGCTGTAAAAGACTCCTTGCAAGTTATCGCAAACGCTTGATTGCAGTTATTGCTGCTAAGGGTGGCCCAACCAGTTATTAGGTTCAGGGGGCAATTACTTTTTCACACAGGGTCATGTAGGTTTGGATTTTTTTTCTCCCTAAATAATAAAACCCCTCATTTAAAAACTGCATTTTGTGTTTACTTGTGTTATCTTTGACTAATAGTTAAATGTGTTTGATGATCAGAAAAATTTTGTGTGACAAACATGCAAAAGAATAAGAAATCAGGAGGGGGGCAAATAGTTTTTCACACCACTGTAATTGTTCATAACAGGTGCAGGTTAAACCTCAGGCAGAGATCGAAGTACTGCAGAAGTACCATTAAATTCTGTCCAGACAGTTTTGTGTGATGCTGTGACGTAATCTGGCTGGACAGACATACAGACAGACATGTACCTCCTCTTTATAATGGAATACATCGATAGTGAAGCAGGCCTAGATGTGACAATTTCTTCTCAGTTAAAAAAAGGCAGCTTGTCAGTGAATCTGAGCTCGGATCCCAGAGACAAATATTTTGGAAACCTGAAATAACAGTATTTACTGTAAATATTTTCGTTCGAATAGAAAAATTAAATATCTAATACCCCCTGTAGGTCAGCCTGGGCTCTTTTGTGCTTCTGTGTAAATCTGGCCACCAGACCTGAGCGAGCGTGTTGGGTTATACGGCTTTAAAAGGTCAGAAATGTGTGGTGGTGTTAAGTTATTCAGGGCTTTGTATGACCATTAGCATGACCTTGAATGTGACCCTGAACTGAACAGCGGCCCCGTGACCAGATGCCAGGACAAGAGTTACATGATCCTGCTTATGCGTTCCCGTCAAAAAGACACGTAGCTGCGTTTCTGCACCACCTGTAACCTATTCGTAGCCAGCATTGTAGAACAGTAAAGGCCATTACAGTAGTCAAGGCAACGCGAAGACAGATCAATGGATAAGATAGATCTATTTCCCAAAGGAAATTTAAAACATACAGTAGCAAGGATAGTAACATAATAGATAATAAACATGGAGCAGCAATTTCAGATCATCGAGTCAAATCGTGCAAATAAGGCAACATGATGAGTAGAATAAATAAATAAACAAATAAGACTGTGAATAGTGAGTATGTTATGAGGGAGAGTAACATGTTTTACTGAGGAAGTGTGTCAGTAGAGAGACTCTCTGACCAAATAATAAAAGCCTGTATAACCCTTTCATGAACTTATTTTAATATTATTATTATTATTATTATTATTATTATTATTATTAAAACTAATATTATTCTAATACCTTGATCTTGGTCAACTGCCTTACCTTAATAAAGTATAAGTAATAGTGTATTGTAATGTATAATCCTTCATCAATCCTTACTTTCTACTTTGAAAATAACACAAATTCTCACACAGACATTTCTATCTTAACGTGCTTCTGTAATCTACTTCTTGCACCATAAACTTGTACAAAAAAAGTATTTTTCTTTCTTTCTTACTTTCTTTCTTCCTCCAAGTCACCAGTACAGCTGGACATTCCATATACAATGTCCCCATGACAACCATATCACCAATGACTAATGGCTTTCAGTGCTGGCCACGCCCACACATTCTCAAGGATGTGAAACTGAAAGTATTCCTGATTAAAAACATGCGTCACTGTTTTTTTCTCTCCAGTTTTTTTGCTTCTTCTTCTTGTTCTAGCCCCCCCTCTCTCTCTCTCTCTCTCTCTCTCTCTCTCTCGTACATTGCAAATTCTATTCACTGTTTCTGTTCAGACGGCACGGTGGTGGTGTAGTGGTGAGCACTGTCGCCTTGCACTCTCCAGGGTCTGGGTTCGATTCCCATCTCTGCGTACATTGAGTTTGCATGTCCTCCCTGTGTTTGGTGGGTTTCCTCCGGATACTCTGGTTTCCTCCCACAAAGACATGCAGATTAATTGTCGTCCCCAAATTGACCGGTGTGTGTGTGTGTGTGTGTGAATGAGAGTGTGTGTGCCCTGCGATGGATCCCTCTTGGGATAGGCTCCAGGCCCCCCGCGACCCTGAATAAAGCAGTTTAGACCATGAGTGAGTGTTTCTGTTCATTCTTAGCTGATAACTGTGATAAAAATATAATGAACCAGGATTAAAGAATTATATCTAACTAAACTCATCATCATATATATAATATCATGAGGTCATGACATATTGATTTGCACAGTCATGCATTATGATTATTGTGTGTGTGTACAGTATATAGACATTTAAATACAGAACACAGTTGACAGTTAGAGTTTGAATGTTGCACATGCAGGAGATGAAAGGAAAGTGCTCTTGATGTTACATTGTTTCTTTTTTCTTGCATGCTATTAGAACACAGACTCTCTACACCGGAGATGTCCTGCTGTAGCAGATGTGTTCCATCCCTATAGCTATATTTATAACACTGATATTTTCTCGTCTCAAATTCAAGCTGCTAAACTTATCACACGTGTCACTCTTGCACTTTGTCAACCTTGCACACACGACCTGCTGGAGTGTGTGTGTGTGTGTGTGTGTGTGTGTGATGTATCCATGCCCTACCTTTGATTTATGCTTTTTAGGTTTACTTCCAAATCTCGAGACCACAATGAGGAAGAGGATCAGAAAGAAGCTCATCGGCGCGGTGTCTACCAGGGCCATGCGATTCCCCGTCGCATTTTCTCATCATGTCAAAGTCCGAGATCCGATCCGGCCGACAGATCATACCGCTCGCGCGTCGCTCTCACGGCGTCCATACGTGCAAACAAACACGCATCACGTATCCAGCGCGAGCTCTCCGCCGGCTGCGTAAAGGCGCCTCAGCCTTGGGCACTTGAGTGTGTGAGTGTGTGTGTGAGTGTGTGTGTGTATGCGGGTAGCTTTCACTTCTCACAGCTCTTACATAAGAGGCGCTCTGTTCGCTACTTCCAGTCGAAGGGGTGGGGTTCTCTTTCTCTTTCTTGCTCTTTTCTTTCATTCTTTCGTTCACTTGTTCATCACCATCACTACATGTCTTCCAGATCATTAATTAACTATCCGAGTTAATCTACCCCCCCCCCCCCCCCAGGAGCAAAGTCCTACTCCAGCTCAGAAAGTGTTCACTGAAAGATTTGAATCCAACACCTATAAGTTTTTTTTATTTACAGTATCCTACTTTGCAAAAAAAAAAAAAAAAAAAAAAAAAACCTTGAACACCATTTTATCTTTAGTACAAATATATACACATTGTTCAAAAGTTTTAGGACACTTTCTAACTCCATGATGGTTCCTGATGTTTATTTCTTTCTACATTGTAAAGTTTTGCTGAAGGCGTCCAAAAACTGCATGAATCTCCTTTGAACAGTTGATATTGAGATGTTTCTGCTACTTCTGCTCTGTAAAGACTTCATAACGCCTCTAATCTGAGCTGCTGTTAATTGGTCATTTTTCAGGCTGATAACTCTAAATGAACTTCTCGTCTGCAGCAGAGGGAGGTTTTGGTCTCGTCCTCCTGGGACGGCCTTCATGAGAGACAGTTTCATTATGGTGCTGGACGGATTTTGCAAATGCACTTGACACAATACTGTTCTTGCAGGAACTATTACAGAAAGGCCGACCTCTGTGTCTTACAATAACAACTAACTGGTGTTTTTCTTGTTGTTACGTAATTACCTAATTCCATATGTGTTATTTTATAGTTTTGAAATCCGCAGTATTGTTGTAGAATGTAGAAAATAAATCACTAAACAAAAACAAAGAAATTTGCAAGTGATCTAAAACTTTTGAACGGTAGTGTGTGTGTGTGTTCATCATGTCTATCATTGTTTATCATTATTTCCAAAAAAAAGAATAATTAAAGAGTAACTCTCTGCACATGGCACCTTCTCTACTCACTGCATGCCTACAGTACTCCAACTCAGGATGCCTGTCTCATTAGTAGTCATGTAGCTGATCCAAGTGTCTTAACAGTAAAGGAAAATATCTAAGAAAAGGTTCATTCTAAAGGTTTAAACTCCATCTTTATCTGATCGACTTTTTCCATTTCTCATCTGTGATTCTCTCTCCGATTACCGAACAGGGAGTGTATTTGTCTGAGCACCAAAGAAGGACAACTTAGTGTAAACAAGGCGTCAGATACTCAACCTTACAGAATGTCATTTCTCTATATTAATAAGTTAGACAGAGAGTTCTGCTGTACAGAAAGACACACAGACATGTACATGGACTTCAACCTCAAATAATAATAATAATAATAATAATAATAATAATAATATCACTGATTATATTTAAGATCAGCAGATTATTTTAAGCTTTAACCTTTAAACTCTTTCTACAAACTCTTTTTCTGTCAACAATGGATACTAACATTAGTATATTATATTTGTTGACACTTCACCCACACATATAGTTGCATTATTATGTACTGTAATGTGCAAAAAACTCTTAGGCCCCATATTACCTGTAGAACAATTTTTGTTATATATGTATTGTTATAGACGTATACATTACAGACGTATATTTTCTGCCCTGCTGTCCAGGGTGTACCCCTCCTCATGCCCTAAGTCTCCTGGGATAGAGACTACAGCAGTGGTTCTCAAACTTTTTCTGTCATTCCCACTTAAGGGGGTGAGCGAATTTTCAAGCCCCACTTGGCAACAAAATAATAACGAAATTGGCAAAGTTTACTGTTTATTGAAATATCAATTTCTAAACCAATAAAATCAAACAACACCAAGTTCAAAATAGATAAAATACACGTGCAATTGTTACAAGGTTTACGTTGTCACTTATCTTTGCATAATTGACCCCATGTTTATTAGCTGCTCAGCAATCGTTTGTAGTTTTTTTTGCACTGGCCAATTCTGTATGTAACTTTGAATGAAGCCATTTGTGCTTTGCTGTCCACTGATTCAGATGTTACCATGCGATTATCCTGCTGTCTGTATTCTGCCAGCTTTCTTTCAAAGACGTCGAGTGGCTTATTAACGTGACTGGAGTGTGTTGTCTCTAAGTGTCTTCCTAATTTGTTGAGTCTCATGCAGTCTGCTGCCAGCGGTTTAAGACACAAAACACACTCGGGTCTCTCTTCTGCCCCCACCATCACCACCATGAATCCAAGCTCAAGATAGACTTCATTAGGGGTGGTGATATAACCAAAATCTTCTAACACAGGAGAAGCAATTTTCTACCTCGATAACGATCACAATCACAATATAGCAATTTGTATCTGAAAATACATAAATAAAAATTCAAACACAAAGAAACTCATTCATTCATCTTCTATACCGCTTTATCCTTCTATTCAGGGTCGCGGGGGCCTGGAGCCTATCCCAGGAGACTTCGGGCACAAGGCGGGGTACACCCTGGACAGGGTACACAAAGAAACTGTTTTACATAATGTAATTTTATATAAACTGTGAATTGCTGAGGTTTGCAGCATTTTTTTTTACTTTGGCCATATTCGTTTGGAAGCTTGGATTTCAGATGATAGAAAAGGTTTGACGTGTTTCCACCACTTGTTAAAACAGTGAACTTGTGTACCTTCCAAATCACGTTCATCTCATTCGTATCACTTTTCTTATATCCAAACCAATTCCACAACACAGACGAGGCACCTTTTTTCTTTACAATCTCCTCGTTCTTGGTTTCGTCACATGTAAGCAAACTTCTTCTTCCATTGTCGAAGTGTATGTGAAGCCAAACACATCAAAAGTGGGACGAAACCGCGGCACCCGATTGAACCAAATATCTGCGCAAATACAGCGCAGCGCGACTATCTGGATAGCGCAGTGATGATCTGGTTTATTCGCGCAGCCCGGTGGATCACGCAGCGCCGCTCGAATCACAAACCTGCGCGACCCACTGTGTTGTTATTTAAAAAAACAATTTAAAATGTCAGGACTGTTTAATATTGTTTCCGCCTTGCCATGCCTGGTTTGTACGTGCGCATCCCAGCGGGGTAAAATGTATTTTGATGGTCGGCGCGGTTTATTTCTGTCAGCGTCGCGCAGCGCTGCCCAGTGGGTCGCGCAGGTTTGTGATTCGAGCAGCGCTGCTCAAGTTGGTCCGACGTTAAACCGTTATTGTTGCACTATGGTTCCACTTTTTCTCCCGGCCCACAACTGATGTTATTTTAAATTTACTTGTATTAATGATCCATTTATTTGTGTGTGATTGTTTAGTTTTTTCCTATTATTTTCCACTAATTTCCTCCCGTTCATTGCGCCCCACCTGGCCGCCCCACACTTTGAGAACCTCTGGACTACAGCATCCACTGCCACCCTGAATACAGGATAAATACAGTATAGTTCAAGTTTATGTTTTGTTTATTTTTCATATGCATGTCAACACAGGGGCAACTGTACGTTGAAATGCCTTGGACGAGAAGAAATGTACAGTATATGCATACTGTAAGTGAGTGCATCTGTGTGTATGTGTAGTGCACATGGTCACATACAGTACTGTACATTAAACCGTCACATGAATTTATATTAAGCTTGTATTGCGCAATGTTGGTAAATAAATTTAAAGGGGTCCTAGTGCAACTAATCCTTTAAAACAAGGATTTTGGTGTTCGGAAACATGGTGTGTTATGTAACATCTCCCAGCTATCCATTCCTAGAATCCTAATAGCCTGGTAATTGAAACTGTCCGTCAGTCTCTTAGTGTGTGTGGCCATGCTCCTGTACCGCCTGCCGGATGGCATCAGAAAGAAAAATCTGTGTGCGGGGGTGGTTGGTTTTTGGAATTGGCTGGATGCCAAGGAATTTTAAGTTATTCACTGTTTCAACCTCTGCGTCAACGATGATGATTGGGGGGTGTCTGACCCCCTGCCTCCTATAGTCCACTATCATCTCCTTTGTTTTTGGCGACATTCAGATGAAGGTTATTATCCTTGCATCAGCTGCCTCTTACCCTGATCTCTTCTTTGGGATCTGTGATGAGACACAGAATGGTCGTGCTGTCCGCAAACTTCTAGATGTAATTTGAGGTATGTTTAGCAGTCCAGTTATATGTGAACATAGAATATAGGAGAGGGCTGAGAATGCACCCCTGTGGTGCCCCTGTACCAAGGCTTATTGATGATAAAGAGTGGCTACCACCTGTGACCATGGAAATATCCAGACCCAGATTAGCAAGTTTCCTAACCAGTTTGCAGGGGATGATGGTGTTGAATGCAGGACTGTAGTCCAGCATACAGCATTCTCACGTATGTGTTCCCTCTATCCAGGTGGGTAAGAGTGGTGTGTGTTGCTAAGGTGATGTCATTGGGTGGATTAACTCTTTTGAGTCCTCACCTCACCTCAGCTGTCTCCAGAATGAGTATAGGGTCATCCCTATTCACATGTGGTCTAGTGGCAGGAGCTGTACTGTTAACATCAAACAAACCATAGTTGGCGGTAAGCTCGTCTGGAAGTGCTGCGCTAAGTGGCGTCACATTCTTGCTTGCTCCTTTGTAATCTGTGATGCAGCGTATTCAAATCCACAGGCGCCTGGGATCTTGACTGTGATGAGTGGACTCCTCCCTCTCCTTTTACTCTCTCTTGGTATCTAATGTCCTTCCTGAGATCATACCTGGCAGCTTTGTAGTCAGCAGGGTTCCCTGAATTGAAGGCAGATGTCCGTGCTTTCAGCTTTGTGTGGACATGCATCTGCATGGTGCCTGATTCCCACACGGCTTATAGTTGGGGAAGAAGCAGAAGGTCGATTTAAGAACAATGTTGTCAATGCACTTACTGATATAGCCTATAACAGAGTCAATCAATGTATTTATTAATATTGCCATCAGCTGCATTCTTAAACATCTGCCAATCAGTTGTTTCAAAGCAGTTCATAAACATCACTTCAGTATTCGCCGGTCCACTTGTTGGACCGTTGTCTCTGAGAACCAGTTTACCTAGTTTTAGCTTTTGTCTGTTTTCTGGCAACAATATAATTGAGCAGTGGTCTAATGTTGCTCCTCTCCTTCGTCTGGAGAAGAGATTGTTGTATAGTGTTGTAGCTAGTTCAGGGATTATTAACCAAAGATGCAAAGATCACTTCGGACACCAGGGCTGTAGAGGCCATTAGACTTTATTCTTTTCAGAATATAGCCAAGCAGTTTCTCAGCAGAGGAAAAAGCCTCTCCCAAGATGCACGCTTATATACGTTTACATGACACTTCTTCAACATCCTGCTCCCACCAACACTATTCTCCTATACATGTGTGTTCTGTTGCTACGATGCAACGCTCCCATACATGTTCATTCTGTGGCTAAAGGAAACATAACTCACTTAATTGGACAGTTTGGTCATGCCCTTCCATCCAGGTTGATGCAGGTTGCATCTGCTCTGTAGGTCAAACTGAGGCCTTGGTGGCCCAGCACAGTTTTAAGTCAGCAGGCCCTTTATTGGGTACAACAATACATTTTATACTATATTGTTCACTACATATATAATATTGCAGATTAATGGATAAACATTATCCATTTTGGTACATATTTGTGGCTAAATTACTATATCGCAGTCTTGGAAAGGATTACATGTGCTATTGATATTTTGGAAGCAACCTTTCCATATTAGGTTTGTTAAAGTCATCCAAAACAACAAAAGCAGCATCTGGGTATGATTTTTCCAGTCTATTTATGATCCTATACAGTTCCTGAAATGCTTGTGATTTATCAGCCTGTGGGAGGATGTAAACAGCCCCTGTGCTGAACTCTCTGGGGAGGTAAATTGGCCTAACTTTTATTGTCAGGAGCTTTAGGTCTGGTGAGCATGAGCTATTAGCACGAAGACATCTGTAGCCCACACAGAATTAACCTTAAGGCATACTCCCACGCCCCTCGACGTGTTCGAGTTTACTGTTCTATTTAGTCCGTAGATGGAAAAGTTGCCTGAGGTAATAATCCGGAATGTTCGGCTCAAGCCATGTCCCTATGAGTGCGAAAACACAGCAATTCCAATGTCCCTATGGTATTTAATCCATGCATCCAACTCACATAGCTTATTATTATTCAGGGACTTGACATTTGTAAATATGGACGGCATCACCTGCTGTTTCTAAAAACAATGATGTAAATCCGAATTCGCTGGCGGTCTCGGTTGTAGGAGTGAGTCGCGACTACTGTATGTTGAAAGTGCGAAAGTGCAGGACAAACAAAACGGGATAAAAATAAAAGACAGATAAACAAAAGTTTACTATAGGTGTCGTATAGATGACGATGAACAATATTGTCATGCCTGTAAAAAAAAAAGAAACACATTACATACCAGGCATAACAGGGCTTCACGTGAAAATAGAAGGAAGCAAGTTTGTCAAAATGACCAGAACAGATGTTTTACGTACAGTATGGTGCAACTCAAATGTCTTGGGGATATACAAGAATTGCATAAGCAAAGATGACATTTCTACATTAAAAAAAACTTCTATACAGGGCAATGAAGAGTGATAAAATAAACACAGGCAGTATTTGGTGTGAAAACTATTTGGATGAAAATAACAGTAGTGTTAGATACAGATGTGTGCAGTTTTGTAACTAAAACAGCTGTTAGGTTTTACTGAGTGTGTTAAGAATATTCCAGAGTTCATCTGATAACTTTATCACACGCTCCTTTCTATTTTAATTTGATAACTGGTGTGTTATGTAATACGTTGCTTTCTTTACAGTAAAGCAAATATTCTTCTCTAATGCTATTTATTTATTTATTAATTTGTAATGTGTTTGGAAATACTGAATGCTTTTGTGCATAACAATGCAGACATAAATATACACACACACACATACAGTATATATATAAACTCAGCAAAAAAAAGAAACGCCCCTTTTTCAGGACTGTGTATTTCAACAGTAATGTTGTACAAATCCAAATAACTTTACAGATCTTCATTGTAAAGGGTTTAAACAATGTTTTCCATGCATGTCCAATTAACCATAATCAATTAATTAACATGCACCTGTGGAATGGTCGTTAAGACCTTAACAGCTTACAGAAAGTAGGCATTTAAGGTCACAGTTGTAAAAACACAGGACACTGGGCAGTGGTGGCTCAATCGGTTAAGGTTGTGGGTTTCTAGGTTACTGATCGGAAGGTCGGGGGTTCGAACCCCAGCATCGGCAAGTTGCCACTGTTGAGCCCTTGAGCAAGGCCCTTAACCCTATCTGCTCCAGGGGCGCTGTAAGCTGGCTGACCCTGCGCTCTGACCCCAGTTTCCTAATTGGGATATGCGAAGAAGAAATTTCGCTGTGCTGTAAAAATACATGTGACAATAACTGAATATTCTTCTTCTATTCTTCTAAAGAGACTCGTCTACCGACTGTGAAAAACACCCAAAGAAAGATGCCCAGGGTCGCTGCTCATCTGCTCATGAACGTGCATTAGGCATGCTGCAGGTGGCTATAGGGCAATAAATCACCATGTCCGCACTGTGAGACGCCTAAGACGGCGCTACAGGGAGACAGGAAGGACAGCTGATCATCCTCGCAGTGGAGGACCATGTGTAACAACACCTGCACAGGATGGGTACATCCGAATATCACACCTGCGTGACAGGTACAGGATGGCCACAACAACTGCCCGAGTCACACCAGGAACACACAATCCCTCCATCTCACAGCAAGAACTGACAAATCTGGTCCAGTCCATGAGGAGGAGATGCACTGCAGTACTTCAAGCAGCTGGTGGCCACCAGATACTGACTGGTACTGACTGATTTTGAGCCTCCCTTCATTCAGGGTCACATTGGGAAACATTTTTACTTTATGTCTTATGGTGTCGACTCTTTTAGTGTTCATACAAATATTTACACATTAAGTTTACTGAAAGTAAAAGCAGTTGAAAGTCAGAGGACGTTTCTTTTTTTTGCTGAGTATATACACACACTACCGATCAAAAGTTTGGGGTCAATTGCAAATTTCTTTGTTTTTGTTTAGTGATTTATTTTCTACATTCTACAACAATACTGGGGATTTCAAAACTATAAAATAACACATATGGAATTAGGTAATTACGTAATTTTAAGACACAGAGGTCGGCCTTTCTGTAATAGTTCCTGCAAGAACAGTATTGTCAAGTGCATTTGCAAAATCCGTCCAGCACCATAATGAAACATAATGAAAATTAAAATTCCTTTACAATGTAGAAAGAAATAAAAATCAGGAACGATCATGGAGTTAGAAAGTGACCACAAACTTTTGAACGGTAATGTAATGTATGTATATATATATATATATATATATATATATATATATATATTATTATGTCAGTGAACCTTCTATTCCTCTCCTATATGAGAGATCTTATGAGAGTACACACGCTCTCTAAACACACTTGTTCGTTTCCCAGCACTTTTATACGTTCATAAATCAGTCCACTTACTTTTGTCCTTTCATAAATAACACAGCAGTGCGTTTGAGCCCTGCCCAGTGGTTCCACCTACTTTATATACTCATTGGCAAATATAATAACTCATAAAGATTCCTGGAAGGATCATAACGTGTAGCCTTTATGTCAGCACAAATGATACTATACACATTATAGACAATTAATACATAAATATAAATAAATAATATATATACAAATATTTCATAATAGTTCATAAGCAATAAATAACGGCTTTTCCCACATTCACAACACAGTTAGCCTGTACATTATCAGCACACTTGTAAAAAAAAAAAACTTTTAATGACAGAATAAAACTTCTAAGAGTAAAAACTCCCTTTATTTCTCTATATAATCCCCTGATAAACTAATGCACTTGTTTCACTACTACTTGGACACCATCAAGGTAAGTTTTCTCAGTACGCCAGAGCCACCATCGGAAACACCGGCCTCCCAGGAACTCCTTTAATGGCCCAAATGTGTAAATGCCTTGTGAAGTGTAAATACACCTACATACATACAGCCTTTTTAAAAATGTTTGCATCGTTCAAATGTTTTACTTTGTGTAAATGTCGATTGCTTATACAGCTTCATTCATAAGATATGTCATCTCAAATACCAGTTTGACTTGAACACACCTCTTACAAGACGTACTTGTGTTACAAATTAGCTGTCGTTATGATTTCAACAGCATTATTAAGCTTCTCATGGTATTCACTTAGTTATAGTTTATATTTTTAATGTTAAGGCGTAAATTATGTAGATTTTTATAATCTAATTTTCTAATCTAACTCTCAGTGAAATCAGTCCATCGTCAGACAGCAGTGATAGCAGAGTTGCAGGCGACCAGCAAGGTACGGAGATAAATAAGTCAAAAACCGACGCCAATATACAGTACACTGTCCTGGAAAGTGTTGTGAAGGACCCTAGGAGCATGATAAAATCAGGAAAATGAGTGAAGTTTCTCAACACAAAACCATTATCTGGTCTCTCTCGTCATGTGTGCAGTAAAATCACTGGAGTTAAACATAACAATTATTTGCCTTTGCTGTATTACAGTATCTGTTGCATGCATGATTTCCAGACAGATGGCAAATATTTTGTTTGTGAATCACATGACCGCAAGAGCACTGTTAGGTGGTTTTTGAAAGCTTCACTTTGAATAAAAATCATGCTGGGATAGCCTTAAGGAAATAAATGCCCTCAACCAACCACAAACAAAACAATATCAATATTTATTGAAAGCACTTATCCATATTTCAAAACTAAACAACATCCGTGGCCGTGAATGACCCGGCCCGGAGGTGGCTCGGAGCCCACAGAACTTGTTCCTGTAAACATTCAGTAAGTGGACAGACTGAACCTTAAAAATCACCAGATAACTTGTTAACAACTTGGAGAATAGATACATCTGTGTGTGTGAAATATAGACACAATCATTCATCAACACCACTTCCACATTACAGGGAGTTCCTGTGAGGCCGGCGTTTCAGACGTGAATCAGACAGACAGTGCGATCGTGGCTCTGGCGTACTGAGAAAAAAAAGTTCGATGGAAACACCTCGATAAGTGCATTAGTGTAGCAGTGGATTATATCGAGAAATAAAGGGAGTTATTCTGCATAATCAAAAGTCCCAGCTTGACTTTATGGAAAGATATACAGTACATCATATGGACAAAAAAAAAAAAAAAAATATATATATATATATATATATATATATATATATATATATATATATATATATAATTTGAGTATAGAATATAAAAACATTTATTTTCTTCCATGAAATAATAATAATAAAAAAAAACTCTTTGTACTCAGTATCTCCATCTAGTTCAGTACACAGAAGACTGCTGACTTTTTGACAGTTGATCAGAAGTTGTGTCAATGACATCCTGCACAAGGAAGATAAACCACAGAATATTCATGATGCACTGTGTGTATATAAACGCTGCGAAGAAAAAAAAAGGTCGCAGACTAAGATTTGATTCAACCACCTTTAGCTTTGATTACCGCACACACTGTGGTGTTCGGTGAATATGAAAATGATTCCTCAAGAGACACACTTTCACAGTCCTGGAATCCAGCTGTAACACCATGGAAAAGAAACCCTCCATAGATGTGATAACCTGGTGATTCAGTACATTCAGGTGGTCAGCTGACTTCATTTTATTGCCCCATAACGTTGCTGAGTCTCGACCTGAGCGACTGAAGCAACACCAGATCGTAACACTGTCTCCAGAGGCTTGTACAGTGGACACTATGCATGATGGTGCATCAATTCATGTATTTCACTTCTTATCCTGACACGTCCATCACTCTGGAATAGGATCAATCTGGACTCGTCAGGTCAAATGACCTTATTATGATCCACTTTATGCTCCTGAGCAAACTGAAGGCTTTTTATACTGATGTCACTCACTCACTATTTGAAACATATGGTTTTCTTATGGATACTCCGCTGTTTAGTCCTAATCTGAAGAGTTTTCATTACGTTGTGTGTGTGTGTGTGTGTATGGAAATGCTCTTTCTTTCGCTATTAAACAAAGCTCTGTTTTTTACTGTTGATCTTTTTTACCATGTAATGCAACCATGGGGGGGCGCAATCCAGTGTGTTCTTGTGCCAGTCCCAAGTCTGGATAAATGCAGAGGGTTGTGTCAGAAAGGGCATCCGGCGTAAAACATTTGCCAAATCAATGATGCGAATCAAAAATATAATTTCCATATCGGATCGGTCGCGGCCCGGGTTAACAACGACCGCCACCGGTGCTGTTGACCTACAGGGTGCCAGTGGAAATTGGGCTACTGTTGGTCAAAGAAGGAGAGGAGGAAGGCATGTTCGAAAGCAGAGAGAGAAGAGGAAAGGCAAGAGTTAAGGAGTGAAAGTAGGGACCTTGATTGTTGGGCCCATGACAGGGAAGGGAAGGGAGTTGGTTGATATGATGCAGAGAAGGAAGGTGGATATACTGTGTGTCTAGGAGACCAGGTGGAAAGGTAGCAAGGCCAGAAGCTTAGGATCAGGGTTCAAATTGTTTTACCATGGTGTGGATAGGAAAAGAAATGGAGTAGGAGTTATCCTGAAAGAGGCGTTTGTAAGGAATGTCCTAGAGGTGAAGAGAGTATCAGATAGGGTGATGAGTCTAAAGCTGGATATTAATAGTGTGATGTTCAATGTTGTTAGTGGTTATGCTCCACAGGTAGGATGTGAGTTAGAAGAGAAGGAGAAGTTCTGGAGTGAGTTAGATGAAGTGATGCAGAGCATCCCCAGAGGTGAGAGAGTGGTGATTGGTGCAGACTTCAATGGACATGTTGGGGAAGGGAACAGAGGGGATGAAAATGTGATGGGCAGGTTTGGTCTTCAGGACAGGAATGTAGAAGGACAGATGGTGGTGGACTTTGCAAAGAGGATGGAAATGGCAGTAGTAAATACTTTCTTCCAGAAGAGGCAGGAACATAGGGTGACATATACGAAGCACTCAGGTGGACTACATCTTGTGTCGACGTTGTAATCTGACAGAGATCAGTGACTGCAAAGTGTTGGTAGGGGAGAGTGTAGCCAGACAACACAGAATGGTGGTGTGTAAAATAACCCTGGTGGTGAGGAAGGTGAAGAGGACAAAGGCAGAGCAGAGGACAAAGTGGTGGAAGCTGAGAAAGGAAGAATGTTGTGTAGTCTTTAGGGAGGAGTTGAGACAAGCTATGGGTGGTCAGGAGGTGCTTTCAGTTGACTGGACAACTACAGCCAATGTGATCAGGGAGACAGGGTACTTGGTGTATCATCAGGTAAGGGCAAAGTGGACAAGGAGACTTGGTGGTGGAATGAGGAAGTCCAGGAGTGTATACAGGGAAAGAGGCTAGCTAAGAAGAAGTGGGACACTGAGAGGACCGAAGAGAGAAGACAGGAGTACAGGGAGATGCACCGTAAGGTGAAGGTAGAAGTGGCAAAGGCCAAACAAAGAGCATATGAGGACTTGTATGCTAGGCTGGACAGTAAGGAGGGAGAGGTGGATCTGTACAGGTTGGCGAGGCAAAGAGATAGAGATGGGAAGGATGTGCAGCAGGTTAGAGTGATTAAAGATACAGATGGAAATGTACTGACAGATGCTAGGAGGGTGATGGGAAGATGGAAGGAGTACTTTGAGGAGTTGATGAATGAGGAAAATGAAAGAGAACTAAGAGTGGAAGAGGTGACTGTTGTGGAGCAGGAAGTAGCAAATATTAGTAAAAGTGAGGTGAGAAGGGCGTTGAAGAGGATGAAGAGTGGAAAGGCTGTTGGTCCTGATGACATACACATACCTGTGGAGGTATGGAAGTGTTTAGGAGAGGTGGCAGTAGAGTTTCTGACTAGTTTGTTTAACGAGATCTTGGAGAGTGAGAGGATTCCAGAGGAATGGAGAAGTGTATTGGTGCCGATGTTTAAGAACAAGGGAGATGTGCAGAGCTGAGGCAATTACAGAGGTATAAAGCTAATGAGCCATACAATGAAGCTGTGGGAAAGAGTAGTGGAGGCTAGGTTAAGGGCAGAGGTGAGAATTTGTGAGCAGCAATATGGTTTTATGCCTAGAAAGAGTACATCAGATGCAGTATTTGGTTTGAGGATGCTGGTGGAGAAGTACAGTGAAGGTAATAAAGAATTGCATTGTGTCTTTGTAGATTTAGAGAAAGCGTACGACAGGGTGCCGAGAGAGGAGCTGTCGTGTTGTATGAGGAAGTCTGGAGTGGCAGAGAAGTATGTTAGAGTGGTGCAGGACATGTATGAGAGCTGTAAGACAGTGGTAAGATGTGCTGTAGGTGTGACAGAAGAGTTCAAGGTGGAGGTGGGTCTGCATCAAGGATCGGCTCTAAGCCCCTTTTTGTTTGCTCTGGTGATGGACAGGATGACAGATGAGGTTAGACAGGAGTCTCCATGGACTATGATGTTTGCAGATGACATTGTGCTTTGTAGCGAGAGCAGGGAACAGGTGGAGGTGGAGAGGTGGAGGTACGCTCTGGAAAGCAGAGGAATGAAGGTTAGCCGCAGCAAGACGGAATACATGTGTGTGAATGAGAGGGACCCAAAAGAAACGGTGAGGCTACAGGGAGCAGAGGTAAAGAAGGTGCAGGATTTTAAGTACTTAGGGTCAACGGTCGTGAGCAACGGAGAGGTTTCAAAGGAGGTGAAGAGACGAGTACAGGCAGGTTGGAATGGGTGGAGAAAAGTGTCAGGTGTGTTGTGCGATAAAAGAGTATCAGCGAGAATGAAAGGAAAGTTGTACAGGACAGTGGTGAGACCAGCAATGCTCTACGGCTTAGAGACAGTGGCACTGAAGAAAAGACAGGAGGCAGAGTTGGAGGTAGCAGAGCTGAAGATGTTGAGGTTCTCTTTGGGAGTGACAAGGATGGATAGGATCAAGAATGAGTTCATCAGAGGGACAACCCATGTTAGATGTTTTGGAGATAAAGTCAGAGAGGCCAGATTGAGGTGGTTTGGACATGTTCACAGGAGAGAGTGTGAATATATCGGTAGAAGGATGCTGAGGTTGGAACTGCCAGGCAGGAGGTCTAGAGGAAGACCAAAGAGGAGATTTATGGATGCAGTGAGAGAGGACATGAAGTTAGTTGGTGTGAGAGAAGAGGAGGCAGAGGATAGGGTTAGATGGAGGCAGATGATTCGCTGTGGTTGACCCCTGAAAGGGAACAGCCGAAAGACAAAGAAGAAGAAGATATTTTTTACCATGTAACTTTAGTGATCGCTGTTGATTTAGAATTTTTTTTTGCCGGCCAATAATTTCACCCTTATGCAGCGTACCTGAGACTCGAGTGTGACACGTGTCATAATCAGTCATGGCTTTATTTGCCGTGTTATCTCTGCAGGACTGCACCATGTACTTTTACACATTGCTTCTACACCATCTAGCCAACAGGCAGGCCCGCGCATGCTAGAGCAGTTGAGTGTTTTTTTAATAAAAGGACCAGAGACTTCTTTCTTTGTACCTACTAAATGATCTACTACTCCTTTGTTTACTTTCCTGAAGTCAGATTCCCTCTGGGCACTGAAACAATCCTGACACAGTTAAGAGCAGAGTTCATGCAGCAACTTGACCCGTGATGACAAGTTTGTTCCAATTATCTCACTTTCACTTTAGACACTCGTCCAGCATGTTTGGTGGACCCAGGACAAAGTCTTCAGAGTTTAGAATGCATTAGAGTTTACTGTAATACAAACAGCTGCATAAGCAAGAAAAGTAAGCTTGCTTGAACGACCCTGAATCATTGACATGACCTGGTTTATAGTCGGCACCTTTCATCCAACTCTAGCTGAGGAAAGTCCATATGGGCTTAATTTAATGGTGGCGTTACGGTCATTACACCCATACTGTATGTGCCTACTAAACATTTCATGATGAAATGTTTTTTTTTCATTTGCAGATTTAACATCCGCTAGTCCTTTGAACAAGGAGCACAATTAGAAACATCACTTCTTATACCTTTTTCCTTCCTCTTCCTCAGGTTATTCTCATGCTATACCTACTGTAATTCAAAAGCGCCACATAATGTACATCTGTAGGCGCTGTATTTGGAACGTCTCGATATACACATACCTGTGCACAAGATGCCATCCAGACCCAGCAAGATCTTGAGTAATGAAAGATGAATGTGTGCAAGTTGGAACATGTTTCTGAACCTATTTAGACATTTAGTCGTTATACCCTGAGCCGCTTTCACACAAAAATAAAGGTAGTATCTAAACACAGGATAGAGTGATTGGCAAGCTGCTTATACCTGGGTGTTTATCATGGGGGCAAAAAAAGCATTAGACAGAGTGTTTTACCTCATTTGATGTGCCAGCTTACACATCTTACAGTGTGTGTGTGTGTGTGTGTGTGTGCGCACAGCAGGAACCTGTTAAGCCACACAATAACACTATAAGACCAGAGGGCTAAATAACACTCAGAGCTGGTAATTTGTGGTAGGCAATGTTACATTTATCTTTCCAATTTAATAGATTAAGAACAGACACGCACAACTTTACAAATAGCCCGGAACCTTAAAATGTGTGTGTTTTTTATCTTGACAAAAATGACTCATAATTTATACTCATTTTAAAACAAGACTATTTTCAGGTTCTGTAGGACTACAGATGTTTGCCCAATTGCTGTTAAGTTTGTGGGGTGCAATAAAGTATAATTTGCCCACAAATGGCCCTGCTATATTCAATTATTAGATGCAGTTATTTATTTAACAAAAAGAGAAAAAGAACATACAGTGGTGTTCAAAGTAATGGCAGTGTGTTGAAAAAAAGTGAGTAAAGCTCCATATCCATGTAATAACTTTTAATTTAAATCACATAAATGCATTGGACTCCCTGCACATTCTATTCTGAATCACAACATGAAAAAAAATGTGCTAAATGTATTATTAGTTTAATGTAAGTGAAGAAAAACAATTATTGTCTGTTCAAAATAAAAGCAGTGTGGAGTTCAATTAGAGGTAAATTATTCCGTGAAAAACAGGCATCAAACAAGTTCCCCTTATTTAAGGATGAATGTAGAAAAGGTTGTCCTGTACATTTCTCTCTGAAAATCAGAGTAAAATGGGTCGTCTAGACAGTGTTCAGAAGAACAGTGTACTTCCCAGCCAGTGCCCAAACCCTCCAGCCCCCCAAACCCCTGGATGCAGTGCCAGGGTATAGAATAGAATGCTTTTTTTCATCTAAGTGTGATTATATGTTAACTTTAATCGTACATATAATGTAGTATATTTCAGTACTGAATTAATCGCCAACACACGTGTTGTACATTTTTATGCATTGCAAAAAATATGATGTATCCCTGGCATCATATACAGAACATGTTTCACTTGTAAAAGAACAGTTCCTTTTTTTCCTGGCAGGTCTGTGTCTGCTCACTATTCCTCCTCTGCAGTCGATCCAGAATGCAGCTTTGCAGGTTGTTTACAATTTGCATTTACCTTTAGGCATTTGGCAGACACTCTTATCCAGAGCAACTTACAAAAGTGCCTGGTTGGGGTTAATCAAACGTAACTTGTGTAATGTACGGACACCTAGAGGAAATTCATTCCACTACCTAGGAGACAGGATTGAAAACAGTCTAGACGCATGCCTTCCTCGAATCTCGGAGATGGTGGGACCAGTTGATCAGTGCTGGAGGATCGGAGGAAACATGGAGGAATCACGGGGTGTGATTAGAGCTGAGAGGTACAGTAAGAGGGTACTGGGCTGTTTTTAGCATCAGCGTTTTTTCCATTTGGTGTTGTTTTGAATTTGGGCAGCTACAGGAAGTGGTGTGGTGTCCAAGAGAACTTGGAAAGGTTGAAAGCAAGACTTCTCTAAAACGCACATTAAAAACTATACCAAAAAACATGTCTTAAAGCTATGACTGTCTTTTTCTTTATCTTTTATTCAGCTATATGAATGGACTAAAGATAAAAATGATCAGTGTTTGCTCACACTGTTCACCTAACCTTTGATGTAACTGCCCTTAACTTGAACAGCTCAAAAGTCTTGACTACTTAGGGGGAAAAAGTAGTATGTGGAATGCGGACTAAAAATGTTTAATAAATAACCACCTCAATACAGGCCTCAAACATGCTTCATTGAAAATAAGTTCTAAACAAAGACGGCTTAAAAAAAAAAAACCTGCCTGTTTCTCAAATTTTTGCACAGTTATATTCAAAAATCTAATTAAATTTTTTTTGACAAATCCTGAATGTGTTTCTTTGTGCTTTTAATTTTCCATCATAACCGATGCGAGTAAGAAAGAGAGCGAGAGTGATGGAGGCTCTCTCTCTCTCTCTCTCTCACACACACACAAACTTTATGTTGATATTGGTCACCATGGATGGATAATTTTTTGGCCAAGTTGTAATTATAGTCGTTATGAAAACTTCTTCAGTTCATACTCAGCATACATACTGTGCTTTTATTTCCACCAAGAAATGTAATGTAAAACCACTTAAAGGTGCCAGAACTACAGTGCTTACAAAGAGCCCACTTGTTCCAACCTTCATAAAAAAAACCTTATGAATCCGGCTCCCACTACACAGTTTACCCACACTACACAGTTTAAATGTGAAAGCAGCTTTAATAACAGAACTGTTAAACATCGGAATAGCTGCGAAACCATTAATCCACTTTAAATCTAAATGTCCTCATTTGTCTTCACTGGCTGAGGTCACTCCGAGCTTCAGCTTGTTGAGTGAATCCACTGCCTCGTCTTCTTCGTCTTCCTCTTCCTCCTCCTCATCGTCGTCGTCCTCCTCATCCTCATATTCGTAATCGTCGTCTTCTCCCCCGTCGTCCTCGTCCTGATCCGCGGCTCCTCCAGAAGCGATGTTTTTCCAGTAGGAATCGTATCCGGACGCTCCGTAATCGTAGCCGTCGTCGTCGTCAGCGCCGCTTTGGCGGCCAAACTTATGAGTCCGAGCTGAAAGCAGGAGCAAATTAAGAGAGGGCTTGAGAATCAAAGTCCTGCGGTAGCTTTGTGCCATTAAACACAAGGATTTTGTATTACTGATATTATATGATAACAGCAGGAGTGGTTGCGCTGTAGGACTCACTGGACATGCTGAGGTCTTTAGTCTCCTGCGTTTGGTGGCCGCACTTAGGACACGGAGGTGCCTTGCCTTTCTCCTGCTTAAACACTTTGCTCCGAGCGTGCTCATCACAGAAGCAGGCCTTTTAGGAAACAAAACCAAGACACATTACTGGAATCCTGAAATGCTCTGCGTGTTGCACGTGGTTTATCGATTACATCTCTGCAGAGACCGCAAGCAACTAAAGCAGGAATTGGTCTGTGAGGAACTGCAATGAAATTACTTAAGGGATTTTTTTTTTTTTTTTTTAAAGGGGAACTAAAAGATTTAGGGAAAATGTTATGAGAACTTCTGCTGAAAACTTGACCTTAAGCACAAATAATTTAAGTCTTTTTTTGAAGATGTTTGACGTTTAATTTATTTAAAGTTTAAACAAGGATTTTGAACATTGAAAATTGTAACTATTTTAAAAGGTGGAAATTTTCAAAGGGGTATAAAATTTTAATGAATTTAAAAGTTTTTACTTTTTGTCAGAGCAGCTTAAAGTTTGAACGTTTATCAAAGTAGTTTAAACGTTGTTTTTTTTGTGTGTGTTTGTTTTTTTTAAGTAGTTTATCTTCATGTAAGTGCCACATTCTCAGGAGTTGATGCTTATTTTGTTTCGGGGTTAAAATTTTAACCTCCAAACTCTTAGTGCTCTATCTGACAAACAGATCAGGGCTTGTTAATATAGAGTTTCCGAGGTCAACATGCAAGGCTATAATAAACAAGCAAAAAAAAAAAAAAAAGCTTCTGCTTTGGTTAAAAAAAAAAAAAAACTACAAAGGCTGATAATGCGTTTGTTTACAGTATACCATTTCCTGCAAAGCTGAAATATGCACATATGTGATTTCTGATCTGATTAAAGATGTTCATCATGCTCTATCTTGCATTTACCATCACTGAACCTCCATGGCCAAAGAACAGAGCGGTAATTCATTTGTGTTCTGCGTTTTCTCACTATACTGTAGGTTGCAGATTCTTTGCACTGAACCAAGCGTTAACAACCCTGTCAGATTTCCAAGTTGTACATACGTCTACACAAAAGCTGATTTTGAGCTCGTCCTATATAACATTCCAGGAGTGTTTACGCTTCCCAGTCCTCCATTGCCTGTAAATATTTTAGATGTAGCATGAAGACAATGATGTATGAAAGACAGACAAAATAAGTATAGAATCATAGGTTATTTTTCTATCCAGATCTTTAACACAGGTCTCAAAATTCCATTGTGCAATTTTTGTCCTGTGCCTGTCTGTATCTTACTCCTCTCCTGAACACACCATTTCAGTGTCTTTATAAATGAGCTACTTCTGAGCCATGCAGAATTGAATCGAATTGGTTTGTTTAAACCACGGCAAATACGAAAACTGAAAGGGACAATGATAAGGGAATGTGTTATGTTTGTGTACACACGAAAAAAGATGTTAAAAACATCTACTTATAAATAATAATAAAATAACAAAAAACAAAAAGAGGAGACCTAGGACTAGAAGATGTATAGTACGCTCACTATTGTGTTAGTCAATAAATTAGGCTACAAAATACAATAGCAATAAAAAAAAAAAAAAAAAAAAGTATTTCTTTGAATTAAAAGTTAAACTGACTGAAACAGTTATTCTATTCTCTACACCTGTGAAATGCTAATTCGTTGACATATACACTACCGTTCAAAAGTTTTAGAACACTTTCTAACTCCATGATGGTTCCTGATGTTTATTTCTTTCTACATTGTAAAGTTTTGCTGAAGGCGTCCAAAAACTGCATGAATCTCCTTTGAACAGTTGATATTGAGATGTTTCTGCTACTTCTGCTCTGTAAAGACTTCATAACGCCTCTAATCTGAGCTGCTGTTAATTGGTCATTTTTCAGGCTGATAACTCTAAATGAACTTCGCGTCTGCAGCAGAGGTAGGTTTTGGTCTCGTCCTCCTGGGACGGCCTTCATGAGAGACAGTTTCATTATGGTGCTGGACGGATTATGCAAATGCACTTGACACAATACTGTTCTTGCAGGAACTATTACAGAAAGGCCGACCTCTGTGTCTTACAATAACAACTAACTGGTGTTTTTCTTGTTGTTACGTAATTACCTAATTCCATATGTGTTATTTTATAGTTTTGAAATCCGCAGTATTGTTGTAGAATGTGGAAAATAAATCACTAAACAAAAACAAAGAAATTTGCAAGTGTTCTAAAACTTTTGAACGGTAGTGTATTCATCACACAGTCGTGTTCACTAGTCTTGAGCCACTGCTCATTTCCTCATATAAAATGGATTTAAATGATGTAGGTTACTGTTTATTTAACCAGTAAATCTATTGTTTAAGCAACAACCTCAGCAGTATACCGGCCTGATCATCTGTCATTGTCTGCAACTGCTTCTCTCACTGCTTCATGCCTTAACTTAGATGTTTTTTTTATGCCTGAATGATTCATAGGTCACTGTGTCAACTTTACAAACCAAACATTCCTGTAAAACGGGTCGGGTTCATCGACCGGACTGAAAATAGACAGAGTCTCCTTCAGGAAGTCTGGAGAAGTATTCCTCAAGAGTGCATTAAAAATACAAGAAAGTCTGGAGCTTTGTAAGCAAATATGGGGGGGAAGCGACTTGGGTGAAGACTTTTGCACAATACTGTACAGTGGACCCTTGGATTGCGAGTAACGCGGTTTGCGAGTGTTCCACAAGACTATATATATGATTTTATATGAGGAAATGAAAAAACAAAAAAGCTTTTTTCAAGATGGCGCCGCTGTGTATGGTCCGCCGTCCCACTCTGTCGTGTTTTTTATTAATTACTGTGTTTATTTTAATTATCTCTTATGATGTGTCATCTCTGCTGATATACGATCGCCTGACACTTTTAAAGATACAGGCTACTATGCAGAACTTGCCTGACTCTATTAACAGTGGACATTCAAAGACACCGCCACCTTTTCTAGCGTCTGTACCTGCCCATCTATTGCGTCCTGTTTACATGTTGCGTCGCAACAAGAGGCGCAAGAGACGCGGAAAAAGAGGAGGTATTCTCATCAAACTGAAAGCCTACCTGGCCTCCTGTGTGGATAACCCGGGCTTTGCTTCAAATGGAGTATCTACTGAATACGGGAATTTTGACCTGCGTCGCTCTCAGGAGTACAGCTATCGGTGGCTCAGAACGGCTACCCCAGATGACGGCTGCTCGCTTCCGTGTCGCCGGCCGGTGAGGATCCAGGCACGGGGCTGTGTACAGGGAAATCTCCGCCCGCTCAGTCGAACCCCAGCGCAAAGCTGTAAGGCGGTACGTACTGCCTTGTTGAACACTCGATCACTCACAAATAAGACATTCATTTTGAACGATCTGATCTCCACTCGCGACTTGGATTTTATTCTGCTCACGGAAACTTGGCTAAAACAAGGTGATAACAGCGCCTTCTCCGAGCTCCTCCCTCCGGGCTATTCCTTCCTGAGTATGCCGCGAGTGTCGCGTCGTGGTGGAGGACTGGCTGCGGTTTTCAAACAAAAATTCAGCTGCCGTTTAATCCCATGGAGAAGCTACAATAGCTTTGAGCTAGAACTGATTTTGATTCAGTTTGCATGTCCTGTACTGTGTGCTATTGTTTATCGTCCACCTAAATACAATAAGGACTTTATCTCTGAGTTTTCAGAGTTACTTTCTGAATTAATGCCAAAATATGACAGTTTACTCATTTGTGGAGATTTTAATATTCATGTCTGTTGTCCATCCAGTCAACTGGTAAATGACTTTCAAAGTCTTTTAAACTCCTTTGACCTGACCCAATCAGTAAATGACCCTACACATCAGCATGGCCACACACTGGATCTTGTTATTTCACATGGACTTCCAGTATCCATTTCAGAAATAATTGATATCTGTATTTCGGACCACTTCCCTGTTATTTTTGAATTTACTGCCTCACTATCTGCTATGAAATCTTTTACTCCAGCCTGCCAGCGCCGCACCATTACATCCACCACAGCTGGAGAATTTGCTGATGCATTCATGAACACTAGTCTCTACATCCAGGACGAGTTAGCTTCCCCCCTGTGCCTAGAGGATTTTATCTCCAACCTCTACTCCACCTGCTCAGGGATTTTGGACTCAATTGCACCTTACAAGGACAAACCCATGAAAGCCAAACCTGACCCTTGGCTTAATGATACTACGCGTGCCCTTAGGCAGCACTGCAGACAAGCCGAGCGCAGATGGAAGAAGGACAGATTACAAGTATCACTGGGTATACTGCGTGACAGTCTTTCTGATTATCAAAATGCAGTTAAAGAAGCTAAATGTATGTACTTGTCAAACGTAATCTCCACCAACTGTAATCGTCCCAGGGTGTTATTCAATACAATTCAGTCAGTTACAAATCCTTTGTGTAATGTTCCGAAACAGGTATCAAGGTCATTCTGTGATGAATTTCTAAATCATTTTATCGATAAGATAGCCTCTGTCAGGCAGAATATTAACGTCACTTCAAATGGTCTTGATACATGTTCTTCCTTTTCTACGCCCTCATCTGTGTTTAACAAATTTGAGCCAGTGTCCCTATCTTTTCTCTCTGAATTGGTCCAGCGGTTATCCCCAACTAACTGTCCTCTGGACATTATTCCATCTAGGGTGCTGAAGCAGGTTTTTAACACAGTGGGTCCATGTCTTCTCTCTTTTATAAACAGTTGTCTCAGTTCAGGGTTTGTCCCAGATGCCTTCAAGCACGCTGTGGTCAGGCCTCTTCTTAAAAAATGCAATCTTGATCCTACAGTATTTTCTAATTTTAGACCAGTATCTCATTTACCCTTTCTATCTAAGGTCTTAGAAAAAGTTGTCTGTATCCAATTGCAGGCCTTTCTAGAAAAAAATCATGTTCTTGAGAAATTCCAATCCGGTTTTAGAACTCGTCACAGCACTGAATCCGCTCTCCTGAAGGTACAGAATGATATCCTCCTATCCCTTGATTCCAAAAAACCTGTGCTGCTCGTGATGTTGGACCTCACTGCAGCCTTTGATACTGTTGACCACTCGACTCTCCTGACACGTCTGGCACAAGAAGTTGGCCTTCAAGGTCCTGTACTACAATGGTTTAGGTCATATTTAACAAATAGGACTTTCTCAGTCATGATTGGTGATCTCTCTTCCTCCTCAGCCCCTTTGACCTCTGGTGTTCCACAGGGTTCCATTTTGGGCCCTGTTCTATTTTCCTTGTACATGCTGCCATTAGGGTCGATCATTTCAAAGCACAATGTTTCTTTTCATCTATATGCAGATGATTTACAAATCTACCTGCCAATTGTGCCAAATTCTTCTGAAGCACTTAAATCAATTCACAGTTGTCTGTATGACATCAAACTCTGGCTGTCACAAAACTATCTCTGTGTGAATGAGCGTAAAACAGAGTGTATTATGTTTGGGTCCCCAAACGTTTCTGGTTTTATCACTGCTGGTCTCGATTTTCCAGTTCCTAATTTGAGCCATGCAGTCAAAAATTTGGGGGTGACTTTAGACAGCAGTTTAAACTTTCAGACTCACATTGACTTGGTTGTCAGGGCAGGATTTTTTCATCTTCGCCTCCTTGCAAAGGTCAAACCCTTTTTGAACCAGAGCGACCTGGAGAAAGCCATTCATGCTTTTATTAGTTCGCGGCTAGACTATTGCAACGCACTTTATGTGGGAATCACTCAAGCTCGGTTACATCGTCTGCAACTTGTGCAGAATGCTGCGGCTCGTATGCTGACCAATAACCGAAAGAATGATCACATCACACCAATTTTGTATTCCCTTCACTGGCTTCCGGTACAGTTCCGGATTCAGTTTAAACTTTTGATGTTTGTTTTTAATGCGATTAATGGTCTGGCACCGTCCTACTTGTGTGAGACAATAAGCTCCTATCACCAAGGTAGAGCCTTACGTTCTGCAAACCAAAACCTGCTAGTGGTCCCTCGGTCAAGATACAAGCAATGGGGTGATCGCTCCTTTGCAGTCGCTGGCCCTAAACTCTGGAACACCATTCCACCAGAGTTACGCAAAATTAAGGACCTTCCTTTGTTTAAAGCACAACTAAAGACCCACTTATTTAGAATGGCTTTTAATATTTTATAATTTTATGCTTTTTATAATTTAGTTTTATTTATTTTTTTATTATTATTGTTATACTATAACTTCCATTTATAATGTTCATTTATTTATTTATAACTATAAATTTTTTTTATTGCGATTTTATTGTTATTTTTTAGTGCTGTGAAGCACTTTGGTTCAACTTTGGTTGCTGTAAAGTGCTATATAAATAAATGTTGATTGATAGCAAAGATTTTTAATAAATTTTGACTTGGAAAACGAACAAGTCTTGGTTTACGAGTACCGAGTATCATGCATGCACTTCTTGTTTTGATGCCGAGCGTCACGTGATCACAACTGAGCCAACGTTTTTTCTCTCACTAGTGCTGCGGAATTGTGGGTAATCTTCTCCCCTTCTGAGTCTTCGTGTTCGTCTCTTACTAGTATAATCAACATCCGTGCACGCGTGTACTGTTTCTTATAAAAAGCAAAGCAAAAGAAAGTCTCATTAGAGAGGTTAAAGATCCATTTATTAGAAAGGTTAAAGATCTGTGTAATTTGACGCCGTGCCCCTCCACACACTCCCGCCTTTACACCCCCCACCCCACACACACACACTCTGCTCTACACAGAAACGCTGCTCTGTCGCGATTCTTTTCAAAGGTAAAGTGCAGGTTAATTTGTTTGTTTTACAGCAGTGATTCCGTTAGTATGCGCTCACACGAGTGTCATTAGTGATGTTTCTTGCTAATGTTTCTGACAAAACAGTGTTTCCGAGGGAGGGGAGAAAGGTTTACTGTATAAGATGAGAAGGGGGAGACTTTACTTCCTCTTACTTTAGATTCATACACATACACACACACGATCCCGCTTCCGGGACGAATTATGGACACTATGGACACATTCATGCACACTTACATATTTATATTTTCATTTCTGGATCATTGTACAAGACACTTTAAAAAGACACTTTTTATTCATATTTGCACACCCCAGTCATTTTTACTTCATTTTTTTCTTTATTTACATTAAATTTCTAAATTTCTTTTTTCCTATATTTTTCTATATTGTGAATGTACTTATTTGTACAGTATATTTTTATCTTAGTTAAATTTATTTTCTATTGTATTTATTTTTATCTTTACCTTTTATTCATATTTATTTCTTAACTATAAGCCGTTATTTTTTTAAGATCACTGGTGGTATAAGCATTTCACTGTATATGACTGTGTATGTGACAAATACATTTTTATTTTTTTTTTTTAAACTGAGATAAATATTTAATTATTAATTTTATTGCTATACATTATACACTTCCGCTCAAACGTTTGGAATCACTTGCTAATTTCTTTGCTTTTGTTCTGTGATTTATTTTCTACATTCTACAACAATACTTGAGATTTAAACTTATGGAATTAAACAATTATGTAACAACAACAACAATCAGTTGACGTTTTAAGACATGTCTCTCATGAAGACCTTCACAGGAAATCAAGACCAAAACTGACCTCTGCTGCAGAGGAGACGTTCATTTAGAGTCACCAGTCTCAGAAATCACCAATTAACAACCAGCCCCTCAGATTAGAGCCGTTATGAAGCTTCACAGAGCAGAAGTAGCACCCCCCCCAACCATCTAATTCCTCCTTTTTAAGCAGTTTTCAAATATCTGATGTGAGCGTGAGCAAGCGAACAGTGCAGTGGTGCGACAAACTAGTGACGCTCCGAGTTACTGGTCAGAAGTTTAAGGGTTCAAGCCAAGTGAACCTCCAAGCTAAAGAATGTCTCCCTCCGTCTGCTCCAGGGGAGCCATATGGTGCCTGAATCTATGCTTGTACCCCAGTTTCCTATATATATATATATATATATATATATATATATATATATATATATATATATATATATATATATATTTTTTTTTTTTTTTTTCCCCCATATCCAAAAATTGTGTG
Source organism: Channallabes apus (assembly GCA_030522415.1). Taxonomy (NCBI): domain Eukaryota; kingdom Metazoa; phylum Chordata; class Actinopteri; order Siluriformes; family Clariidae; genus Channallabes; species Channallabes apus. Next base: position 2,829,319 of record CM060118.1, on the reverse strand, counting down.
AGCCTGGAGCGCATCGCAGGGAACTTAAAGAATGAGGCAGGGTACAAGTTCAGGGTTCATGATGCAACCCATTTATCGGTTGCAAAAGTGGTATCCATGGGAGAGTTCTAATGTGGAACACAAAAGCTCGTCTCACATTTGCCAAAAACATCTTGAACACCACGCACACACATCTGGCGTAAAACTAACAGTGTTTCATAATAAGAACATCATACCAACAGAAACTGGACAACTTTCCATAAATTAATGGAACCATGAATTCTGTGAGCCACAGCGATATGAAAGACTTTCGGCCAATCAAACGCGTGACTGCAGTCGTTGTCGCAAACGGTGACACAACCAGATGTTAGGTTTAGGGGCGATTACTTTTACCATATACGGTCACGGCAGGTTTGAAAAGCTTTTTTCCCACCTTGATAAATAAAATCATCATTTCGGATTTACTTTAATTATCTTTAGGTAATATTAAAATTAGTTTCATGATCGAATCTTTTAAGTGTAAGAAATGTGCAAATATCGGGAAAGGGGCAAATACATTTTCACAGCACTGTATAGATGACAAATCAAGGCTTCTTTTTCTACTTCTTCAACAAAATGTGTGCAGACATAAAACAGAGGCACGAACTGCCTCCGATCATCAGTTCAGATGAAGAAGGAGCACTTCGAAAAGTCAGACTTTGATCATGAAACAAAGGATTTAACTGTTTGGACGGAGAGATTAATGCCAGATTGTGCAGCGTCATCAGTCACGCTTTCAATTATTCACTGAAAATGAGGCATGAGAACGGCAGCATGACGCTGCTGAGACGTAATTCTTAGGTAGAAATGGGTGCAATTTAATAAAAAAATAAAAATGTAGACATACTGTCTAGATACACACACAGATACACATCTAGATATACATCTCAATATCAACTGTTCAAATGAGATTATTGTGGATTTTGGATAAATGCCTCCATGGAGTTAGAAAGTGATCATAAACTTTTGAGCGTTAGCGTATGCGATAGAAATTATATTAATATCATAATACCATCATACTACTTTTCTAAAAAAAGCTCTAGACATTTTTTGCTCGATATGGATTAATCTAAGAGCCAATCACACAGCAGAACAATACGACAACAACCAATCAGCGTGCAGCTTGCGCGTGTCAAAGTTAATTTCCTACCGCACTTTGCGAAGCAAACTTGACACCAGGACGACAAAAAAAAAAAATGAGTGGAAGCAGCGACGAAAGTGAATCTAACCTCGAGTTATTATCCAAAGATGTTGAAATTGTCGACAAAAAAGGTAGCACGAACTCCGTTATATGAACACATCACCCACACGACCACACTGAGAGCATGAAAATGCGAGCAGATGCTACTCCGTCAACTAGCAGCGCTAGCAGTGGGGCTGCACCAAAGCAGATATCCATCGTGTCGTCTTTCGTGGCCATTAAACCTTATGAAAGGTGTCCAAAAGGAGCAAGGATATAACCAGGGCCGTTTCTAACTTTCTAGCGAAAGATATGATGCCCCTAAGCACACGAGGCTGAAGTTTAGCTCCTTATTCGCAACTTCCGGTTCGTTTGGCTCCTTATTGTGCAGCGTCTCATTCTGCGGCTGAAGTTTAGCTCCTTATTCGCCTCGTTACTAACGGGAGTGTTCACGCTGGCCAAAGCTGCGCAGTTTATCAATAAAACGTTATTTTGGTGGCTTAAACCATTCTGGCCGAGCAAATATGAACTATACAACACCTAGCAGGTACCCGACTATATAGTAAAAGTGAAATTGTCCTGGTCCAGATTGATAGCTGCATAATTCATTCCATTTTTCTTGTCATTGCATGTTTAAGCCATTATGTCAGTTTATTGGGGCCGTGTGAAATAGCCTTCATTTAACTCATTATTGTTTAAAAATCTCAAAACATTGTAATTTATCATCACAAGGTACTTTTTATCATCACAAACAAGTATTTTTTTTTAAATAAAAATCTTTGCCTTGTAAAGATTCTGAGCATGTGCCTATAGTATCTTAGTTTTTAAGGCCAAATCTGTCATCTGTTTTTGTTAATAAACTATACTTTAACATGTTTAATTTAATGAACCCTTTAATTTTTGTGGCTTCAGTCATTGTTGAGATTCTCTTTTAAAGCTGGCAGCATTAACAGCTTATATCGAAATATATATCGTTATCCTTCAAAATGGAGAAAAATTATCGAGATTACTTTTTTGCCATATCGCCCAGCCCTACCGTGTCTTAGAAACCAGGTTTCCCTCTTCAAGTCCTGATTTATTCTCATCAAATTATCAAAGATATCATGAAGTTTCACTAGATATGTCGACTCACTTAACCCTGGCACCAGAGAGAGAGAGAATAAAAGGGAGTAATGAAAGTAATAAAATAAAATTGTAATTGGTAATAAAATTGGTGTAAAACCGGAGGCCCATTCGCAGTCTACACACACACACACACACACACAGATCTCTCAATGAAGTCATACGGCAAAACAATAATAAATCTAACTGGAATGCACATGCTGAGTTCATTCATAAGAACCCATTTACACAACAGGCTTTTGCCACCAATTTCTTTTTTTATTTTTGGTTCTTATTAAACAGTCGGGAAGAAAGGACTTTTTCGAAAATTGGTTGAGCGCTTGCCAGTACTGTTTTAGCAAAATCCAAGCAACCTCAGCCAAAAAGAAAAAAGCGCCCCCCCCCCCAACCATCTAATTCCTCCTTTTTAAGCAGTTTTCAAATATCTGATGTGAGCGTGAGCAAGCGAACAGTGCAGTGGTGAGACAAACTAGTGACGCTCCGAGTTACTGGTCAGAAGTTTAAGGGTTCAAGCCAAGTGAACCTCCAAGCTAAAGAATGTCTCCCTCCGTCTGCTCCAGGGGAGCCATATGGTGCCTGAATCTATGCTTGTACCCCAGTTTCCTATATATATTTTTTTTTTCATATCCAAAAATTGTGTGAGCCTGGAGCGCATCGCAGGGAACTTAAAGAATGAGGCAGGGTACAAGTTCAGGGTTCATGATGCAACCCATTTATCGGTTGCAAAAGTGGTATCCATGGGAGAGTTCTAATGTGGAACACAAAAGCTCGTCTCACATTTGCCAAAAACATCTTGAACACCACGCACACACATCTGGCGTAAAACTAACAGTGTTTCATAATAAGAACATCATACCAACAGAAACTGGACAACTTTCCATAAATTAATGGAACCATGAATTCTGTGAGCCACAGCGATATGAAAGACTTTCGGCCAATCAAACGCGTGACTGCAGTTGTTGTCGCAAACGGTGACACAACCAGATGTTAGGTTTAGGGGCGATTACTTTTACCATATACGGTCACGGCAGGTTTGAAAAGCTTTTTTCCCACCTTGATAAATAAAATCATCATTTCGGATTTACTTTAATTATCTTTAGGTAATATTAAAATTAGTTTCATGATCGAATCTTTTAAGTGTAAGAAATGTGCAAATATCGGGAAAGGGGCAAATACATTTTCACAGCACTGTATAGATGACAAATCGAGGCTTCTTTTTCTACTTCTTCAACAAAATGTGTGCAGACATAAAACAGAGGCACGAACTGCCTCCGATCATCAGTTCAGATAAAGAAGGAGCACTTCGAAAAGTCAGACTTTGATCATGAAACAAAGGATTTAACTGTTTGGACGGAGAGATTAATGCCAGATTAATGCCAGCGTCATCAGTCACGCTTTCAATTATTCACTGAAAATGAGGCATGAGAACGGCAGCATGACGCTGCTGAGACGTAATTCTTAGGTAGAAATGGGTGCAATTTAATAAAAAAATAAAAATGTAGATGTACTGTCTAGATACACATCAAAATATCAGCCTGAAATCTTCAACTCGTCCTTCCAGCAGGATGATGAGTGAAAGTATTGATACGGCTGGTTTTGTAAGGAGGAATGAGGTACTAAGAAAAAAAAAAACTTTTTGAAGCAAGCTATTAAAAGTCAATTCCACTGTATAGTAACACACAGTGTGTATGTGTGTGTGTGTGTGTATAGACTTCTGACATATTGTCATATCTCGTATTGTAAATCAAATCTGAAATAAATCAGTCTCTGGGCTTTTTTTTTTATTTTATTAACTGACCTTTTAGAGACATAAAGCAGGAAGTATAAAACTGTAACACACTTTACTATTAAACGCTGCTGGATTTAATTATTTAAGCCTTTTGGTCTCGAGTGTATGATTTCCGTGGCTCATTTCCTCCTCACTCTGTACAAACACAACACTATGAACCCCTATCTGACTGCACATTCCTTGTCAACATCTGCATGTTTCACTGATTACCAAACTGATGAAACGCGTTCGCTCCTATTCACCTACTTTCCCTTTCGCTTTTCTGTAGGGTTTTTTTTCTTTTTTGAAATGTTTAATTTTAATGTCAAACACAAACATGAGTAAAGCGTTCCTTTCCAATCTTTCCAATCTGAAACCACCGATCAGAGACCCAGTTGTGTTTCCAGACTGAGAGGTTTTCCAGTAAACGGACAACTTACCTTCATCTTGGACTGGAAAAACAAGTCTCTGTTCGCTAATAAAAGAATCGGTTAATTGTGTGCTATGACTATTACACGCTGATATTATTTGACCTCGGCGTTGACCAGCGTGATGTGTGTGTGTGTGTTATCTGGCAGCCCTGATGGACAAAGTGTGAGTGAGCGGGAGGATGCTTCAGTGATGCTTCAGTTTCACCAAGTTCACGAGAGAAAGTTTGAGAAGATGGAGGGGGGAAATAAATAAAATAAAAAGTGTCATACAGCGGCAATAAAATGTGATCATGTTGTTTTCTTGTCGGGTTTCAATGACCACTAAAAATAAATGCTGGACTTGAGCCACGGACGATTCTGAAACCTGTAAACGTAACCCTGAAGCAAACAAACCGTCAAGATCTGTTGGTTATATAGATAAGATATTTAAATCGAAGTCTAAACCACAAGGACATCCTCACCTTACATCTGAGGCACGAGTGCTGGCCGAGCCGGTTGCACGAAACACCTAAAAGAAATATAAATAAAGTGTTCAAGTGTTTAAAGTGACCTTTCACCTGGAAAAAGGTGAATTGAGAAAACCAGGCGATGGTGTTTAAAAGAGACTCACATTTAAAAGTCTCTGCCTCCAGGACCTGACAGCTGGCCTGATGCTCGAACTGATCGTCCTCGCACAGGAAGTTGTGACAGAACGAGCAGCGGAAGATTCGGCCTCCTGGAGCCACAGAGACACGGCGTTCTTTTATACTTTTACTGAACGATTCATCTGCATCTATTCATTCATTATTGAGAGTTGAGATTTCTACTACCGTGCTCCCACACGCTGCGGTCGCATTCGATGCAGTCCGCATCGGACAGAGGACAGGAACAGGCGTGCGTGCTCAGACACTTCCTTCCATGGCACACCCAGGCCTCGCAGAAGTCACAGATCGCTCCCTGGTGGAAACAGCATGGAAGAATAAACACTCCATTATTCAATGTGTCTTCAGTGCTCCAGGTCATATTTAAAAGGTGTGTTTTTCTTTCTTTTTTTTTGGCCTTGAATCAAAACCGGCGTGGATACGAGTGCGATTACGGCACGTCTTGGTCCTTATCGGTTTTCCTGCCCTGCAACACGGAGGGTGAAGCTGAAGGAGAACCTGGAACGCGGGTACGACGTAAACGGAGCCAAATTCAACAAACCTGGAACTAGCCGTGTCCCTTCCAAGGAATGAAAAGCAATAAACACGTAACATTGAAAAAAATTAACTAATAACTCAGTGGAACTGCAGCTGAATATTGGAACGGATTTTTACAGGGAACATCGGTCGTCAAATTGGACAAACTTCACAGTCGATGCGCAGAGCAGGAAACATTTTCAACGTCCAACATCTGCTGTAACGTACTTACAGTAAGAGAAAGTTGGAGCCGGATCGATAAAGAGTGCCGACTGTCGATAGTTTCATCCACGCGTGAGAGAACTTAAGACGTTATAAAAGCCACAGGTTTACTGTTCCGCTTTTGTTTTACGATTCCATAATATTTATCAGAATTGTTTGATTCTATTTTTTTCCTCCTCCAATTGATCTACAAAAAAACTGTTGCAACTGACGACAGTTTTCTGTCTTTTTTCCTCCAAGTGTTTCTGTGACAGACGAGAGCAAAAACGAGATGACAAAACCCGAAAACGAGACGTCTCGTCCAATCAGCGGTAAGAATCGACTTAACTAACAATTAGCTTACAATTTTGAATGAAATATTTAACCGCTGATCCTGAGTGGCAGACGTCTCATCCAATCAGAATAATTCAGGTTAAGAATTTCATTCCCAAACTACACCAAGCTTTTTCGGTTTGTTGGTTCTTACCTCCGATTGGACGAGACATCTGTCAATCAAAATATACAGGAAGCACTGCAGCCTCGTGGACATTCAAATATTTCTCATACTCAGTATGTCTTGAGTGACAGATGCCTCGTCCAATCAGTGTTAAAGATTTTCATTTGCAATCTGTACCTGCCTATCCAGTTTGACTGAATTGTTGTGTTTCCTGTTTTGTTGATTTGTTTTTTCTAATTTAGTTTGTTTTCGTTTCATTTTCTTTTTTTAATTTGTTGTGTTTTCGGTTTTGCTTTTATGTTTCTGAATACATTTTTTCTTTATTTTTGTTCTCGGTTTTATGACGTTTTGCACTTATTTTATCACAGATTTTATCTTCTGTTTTCATGTTACATATTTTTATAATCTTACAAGAGCTTGTGTGTGTGTGTGTGTATATATAGTCCAAGCTCAGACTTTATGTTGATTTTCTGCCAGACTGTTTCACCCGTGGCGTTCGAGTCAAACTGGGACCTTTGGTTTGCTACACTACTGCACTTACCCCGGTGGTTCACTAGTGTGAAGGTGTTTGATTTGTTTTCGGCTTGGTCATGATCTCTTGCACTTCTTCTCGGACACCAGAGTTTCTTGAATCCAGAAGGTTGGGATTGTAAATGATGATTGTTTTCTGGCATGTCTGTGATTATTATTATTAAATTTTTTTTCTACACAATTAAACCATTGTATGAACATTTTGGTGACTGAGTGGTGATTCCATACGCCAGAGGTTGTACATACACACCTCAATTTTCATTTAAGACCCACCTGGAAATCCCAAACTGTCCCTTTAAAGCATATATCGGCTAAAATCCAGGCGGCATTTTGGTAAAGATGAAATTTTGGAGAAATATTGCACACTGTATTATAAGGTCTTACATTTTACAATCTTTAACAAGTTAACACAACTCTCGGGGCTCAGGATAATAAATCTCTCCACAGGCTCTTCTTATGTCAGATCACATTAGGAAGAACTTCAAGTCCCGGCCAAAGCAAAGATCGGAGGAACAACAAAAAGCGAGGATGAGTTTTTATTAGATGTTAATGTAACACTGGAGACCCATATAGATGTCCAAAACACACTGAAGAGTAAATTCAAATGTGTGTGTGTGTGTGTGTGTGTTTCGAAGGGGTAATCCCCCTGTTTTTTTCATCTTTTGTGGATGACATTGTTCTTCCGGAAGGATTTTAAATTTTTTTTAAACTGTCTGCAAATATACTTTGGTGGCCGCCTATATATTTTGGCGCCCGGCCCAGGTATGAAACCTCTGCAGGTCTATTAAACAGAGTATAATGTTATCTTTGCCACCTGGTCAGTCACTCAACAGAAAGTCCGTCTGTATCCGGGAGTCTAAAAAGCTCTGCTCTCGCTCTCTGACCTGTTAATCACAGCACCATTCGCCAACAATGACCAGCTGTGTGATGGATTCTTCCTTCCCCGGCCGGGAGGACACTTAATACCATGTAATTAATCCAACTAATAGCATTGTTTCAAACAGCTGCATGTGTGTCACATAAACACACACTGAAGAAAGCAGCATCCAGCCTTTTATTTATCGCATAACTGCTCTCACAGATGGCCAAGATTGCGTAGTGTTGCTGTGATTGACAGGAAATACAGAGTAAACATCCGGCCCCGATCCCCAGTGCCCCGGAGCCGTGGCATCGTCTGGACTCGAACTGAATCTTATAAACTATAAAACATGCAGCAGTCTCTGAGCTGCGGGTCATGCTGGAGCGTCCCGTGGTTAGTGTGGTAAGAATTTGTGTCACGTTGCTCAACTTGAATGCAGGGAATAACTCCTTCCTGTTACTTCTCCTCTTCTGCTAAACCATTAAAAGAGTTTCATTTCTAGGAAACTGTACGTTTTTCCCCGGTGACCTTATTCCCCTGGCGTCGTTCCCTGAAAGTTTAGACACTTCGAAGGCACTGTATAAGTTCACCGGATTTAAGTCTAAAAATTTGAAAATTGTTTTTTTCAGATTCTCAGAATGATTCATATTTACAGCTTGGTGAAGCCTGAATAATCACGCTAATGAGAGAGATAGAGACAGTGTGTGTGTGTGTGTGTGTGTTTTGCTCACCACCATGCCCATGCCGGTGCTGTGGACACCAGGGTGTTTGATCACACAGTCTGAAGACTTCATGCACTTCGTTTTACCTTTTAAAACAACAACAACAAAGGGATAAAGATAAAGAATAAAATACTGTTATGATGTCAGAGCAGTTTACAAAAACACTTCATATGATGCCTTCTGTAACGTGATTAACAGAAATAAGTCACTAATTTCTGAGTAAATGACATCACATTAACCACCAAAAAAAATAAATAAATAAATAAATGGTGTTTAACCCCCAAAAAAAACCACAAATATCCTGAAGTTAATCACAAACAAAAAAAAAAAAGGAAGAAACAAACAAAACCATGAAGAGTTCAGAAAAATGAACGACAGAAACTTTGAGGAAAAAAAGCTAAGAGTAAAAAAATATATATATATTATTATTATTATTTTATATATATATATATATATAAAAAGACCTAAAAAGGAATATTTTTTACGACATATTTTTTGTTCTATTTTCATGCCCCATATTTTATAACCTTCCAAAAGCTTGTGTGTGTGTGTGTGTGTGTGTGTGTGTGTGTGTAATCCAGAGACCAAGCTCAGACTTTATGTTGATCTTCTGCCAGACTGTTTCACCCGTGGCGTTCGAGTCAAACCGGGACTTTTGGTCTGCTACACTAGTGCACTTATCCCAGTGTTTCACTAGTGTGAGGGTGAAAGGTGAGGAGAACGTACCGCACTGAGCGCACATGGGGAGCTTCTGCACCGACGAGCAGAAGTAACAGAACGACCGGTTCTTCTGTCGTCTGACGCAGAGAGGAAACGGAAGACAAGAGAAGGAGAAACACAGCAGCAGGTTAGGACAGGAGGAAAAAAAATAAACCCACACACACCCACAGAGACAGACACCATGGCGACACTCTTGCATTGAAAACACAGAAGAAATCTCCCGCAGCTCACCTCAGACACTTATCACAGTCCTGAGAAACGAGAAAGAGGAACAAGTGAGAAGTGAAACATTAATCTGGTAAACATATTAGAGACTTGACAAAGAGACACTCGGATCGTACCATGGACATGTTGCATGGATGCTTCGCCACGTCCACGTGCTCTCTGTTGGCTCGGTTCTGTTTCTCGCGCTCCTTACGGCTTTCGGCCTTCTTGCGAGCTCCGGTCTTCTTCTTCGGCATCGTGGAGTCGAGAGAGAGAGAGAGAGAGAGACTGGGTCTAATACACAACTGCAGCGGGAAAGAGAGAGAGAACACAATAAGGCACCCCAGGCTATATTAAAGTACACTGGTTTATCATGTACAACCACACACACACACATGTTTATTGAATTTTTTTATTTACTTGTTTTTTTATGCCTTTGTGTTTTTAAGTTAAATTTCCAAATTCCTTTATTCTGGTGTCTTTTTAGCTCCAAATCACTTTTTTTTTTGTTTTTTTGGAAGCGAAATCTCCCCCCCCGTGGTGTTAGGAGAGAGGACTGAGTTGTTTTTATCCAGAGGATGAATTTATGGCAACAAAATACTTTTTTTTTTATTCCATTTTTCTCTCTATTAGTTTTATATATAAATCTTTGTAATCATTTTGTAATTATTTCTGTGCTCTTGTTTTTAAAGACGTATTATGCTGAGGGGTTTGTGGCAGTGAAATATTCTCTTATTTATTTATTTATTTCTCTCTTTAGTTGTAAATGTCTTTTTTGGGGGATTAAATGTTTTTCATCCTGATAATTTATGGTAGCAAAATCCCTCACAAATGTTTTCTTTACCTTTAATCTTAAATTCCTTTTTTATACATAATAAATTTATGAATTTTTCATAGTTACTTTTTTATGCAAAATACATTATTATTATTTTTTTTTTACTGTTTGGTTTTAAATTCTAAACTTTTTATTTATTTATTTACAGCATGTTTGCGGCTTGTAGGGACATTACGGTGGTTATTGTGTGTTGCGCAGACTCTGTGTATTTACGGTAAACTGTCGCGCTGATCGGGCTCTGTTGGGTGACGTGTATAACCACGCCCACTTCGAAAAGAAAAGCGTGACGTCATGAGCAGTTTTGTACTGGATCAGTTCACGTCTACTCAACATTTAGATTTCATTTTGATGCAGATCTGAGACTGGTTTCTGTCTCTCTCTCTCTCTCTCTCTCACTCACACACACACACACACACACACACACACACACACACAGGACATTTTTACCCGACAGATCACATATAAAAGACTCTGTATAATCGCTTTATACAATAAACAGAAAGCGACAAACGCAGTCAAGTGAGTTTCCGTTACAGACTTTCTGCACAGCTGTTAATATAATGATAATAAACACAATCATAATAATAATTTAAAGGGAAAAAAAACAAACAAACCCACCACACTAACCTGGCCCTCCACACGATTGGCTCAGACCGGAAGTTCCGTTTTACTATCTTCCGGTCCGCCTTCCATATCGACCCGTACAGAACACTGACGCTAATATCAGTTCCGGCCTGTGCATATAGCAAAATGTTGTCTTAATTAAAATAACATTTACACAAATTATTTATATTATTTTTCACGATAAATAATTCTAATAAAACCAGTATTTTATACACACTAACTAAAATTGATAGAAATGACAGACATTTACTATACAATAGCAAATAAGACCTCTTACACGGCACACATTTTATTTCATGTTTATGAGACGTTTAGAAATTATATATTCTCCACTAATTTAAATATAAACTTATTATATATAATTCCTGAAATATTTTAACCCGAGTTACTAGACGTGATTATCGACGCGCGTTGCTCCGGAGGTTGCCATGTATTCACAAAACCCCTCTGTATGCCCGTTGTTAGCTTCTGCAACACGCCAACCTGTCCGACATATTGGAAAGGTCCAGAGCCAAGCATATAGAACTAATTAACCTGAGAACTAATAGGGGCCAAATGAGAAGCGGACAATATTGTAGAGGGCGGGGCCAAAAGTTTGAAATCTACTAAGAAAAAAATCTAAGTAAACATGTTTCAGTGTGTTTTTTCTTGTTCAGTGAGAGAAATCTAGCCTCTGTTGAGCTTCAACAAGAGCAGCAAAGTCAGGTTGAATGTTTTAGGTGGAGATGTGAAGCTGCAATGCAAAATTTTGAAAGTAGGTTTTATTTTCTTAATTCCAAGCAACCTTTCGCGGGCCAGCCAGAATCGGGCCGCATTAAAATGCCCGGGTCTGTTCTAGTGTGTGTACTCTAGCATGTAAAATCTTTACAACAGATGGTGACAATCATAAATCAATATATAAGCTGCTGTTCTTGAGCAAGCTGCTCATTATAGTTATATCTTAATTCATATTCAAGGTCCAGTCAGGGTTTTATGGTATTATATGAAGTGCTTCTTCATTCTCATGCTTCTATCTCTTACATCTCTCTTTGTTCTACACACACACACACACACACACTCATTCACACTACATGCAGTTTGAAAACGCTAATTTATCTAATCTACGGTACTTGTCTTTGGATTGTGGGGGGAACCAGAGTCCAAGTCGTACAAACCCACCAATGCTTTATTTTACATATATTTTTATCAGATAAAAATAAACATATTTGCTAAATAAAATTTTATTCCCTTTTAGGGTTTTCTGTCCTTTTTAAAAAATAGTGATAATAACTTTAGTTTAGTTATACTTTATGGTCTTAATTGTCATTCAGATTAAACTTGGCCAATTTAGATTTGACCTGAAAAGACTTAAAAATAAGTGTATTATTTTAAAATGCAAAATTAAGATATTGCAACATGAATGGGTTACGGACACTGCAGATACTTTGCTTTTTAACCTCTTACCTAAAAAAAAAGGTCATATGCTTCTAGAAGTGTACAACAAATTTTAGTACCAATAGTCATAAAGAATTATGAATCATTAGCATTTGAAATTATTATTATTTGAAGCGAGATGCTAAAAAAAGGCTAAGAAATTTTGATGGAAGCGAGATCGGTCACTTCCATGTTGCATAAACTGTAGAAGTAGCTCCTGTGATACACACAAATTTTCTGTATTATATGTATAAGATGAAATATAAATAACATGAAATCAGCACCACTGCTCCTGTGTTGTGCTAAGTTGCCTTTACCAATATGGCGGCGCTGTAATACGCGTTAGTTTAGCCGAGTGCGCTTTGCATTATAATTACTTACCTGGCAACCACCAGCTGTAGTCCAGTCACAACAACAGCGCGGCCCGAGCGGCTCAGCAGCTTTTCTGTCCCCAGCTGTTTCCTATCAGACGTTTCCCGGCGGATTGTCCGTCTCCGTCCTCCGCGCTGGCGGGTTTTAGCGGAGCTGATCTGGGTGAGTGACCGGGCTGGAGCGCGCTAACCATGCCCGTGTGTGTGAGTAAAGCGTGCCGGAGTCTGGCTCTCTCCACCTGGCTGCTGTCCTTCTGCTTCGTGCACTTGCTGTGTCTGGACTTCACGGTGGCGGAGAAGGAGGAGTGGTACACGGCGTTCATCAACATCAGCTACCAGGACCCGGGCAGCGCCGAGCTCCGCACCGAGAAGACCGAGAGCGGCCGCTACGGAGAGCACTCGCCCAAGAGGGAGGCGCGGGGCCCGGTGTTCATCCCGCTGCCCGGACACGACCGGCAGGCCTGCGACCCCGGGACCCGCTTCACCCAGCCTGCTGCCCCCGGGGCCTGGATCGCACTCATAGCCAAGGGCAACTGCACGTACAGGGACAAAATCAGACACGCAGCCAACCTCAACGCCTCCGCCGTGGTCATCTACAACCTGGGGTCGGGCAACGACACCATCACCATGCCTCACCCAGGTGGGTGTTTATCTAATCCCACTGTAGTCATGTCTCACCCAGGTGGGTGTTTATCTAATGCTACCATCACCATGCCTCACCCAGGTGGGTGTTTATCTAATCCCACTATAGTCATGTCTCACCCAGGTGGGTGTTTATCTAATCCCACTGTAGTCATGTCTCACCCAGGTGGGTGTTTATCTAATCCCACTATAATCATGTCTCATCCAGGTGGGTGTTTATCTAATGCTACCATCACCATGCCTCACCCAGGTGGGTGTTTATCTAATCCCACTATAAACATGTCTCAACCAGGTGGGTGTCTATCTAATCCACTTTAATCATGTCTTACCCAGGTGGTTGTTTATCTAATGCTACCATCACCATGTCTTTATCTAATGCCACCATCACCATGCCTCACCCAGGTGGGTGTTTATCTAATTCCACTGTAGTCATGTCTCACCCAGGTGGGTGTTTATCTAATCCCACTGTAGTCATGTCTCACCCAGGTGGGTGTTTATCTAATCCCACCATCACCATGCCTCACCCAGGTGGGTGTTTATCTAATCCCACTGTAGTCATGTCTCATCCAGGTGGGTGTTTATCTAATCCCACTATAGTCATGTCTCACCCATGTGGGTGTTTATCTAATGCTACCATCACCATGCCTCACCCAGGTGGGTGTTTATCTAATCCCACTATAGTCATGTCTCACCCATGTGGGTGTTTATCTAATGCTACCATCACCATGCCTCACCCAGGTGGGTTTTTATCTAATCCCACTATAGTCATGTCTCACCCAGGTGGGTGTTTATCTAATGCTACCATCACCATGTCTTTATCTAATGCCACCATCACCATGCCTCACCCAGATGGGTGTTTATCTAATCCCACTATAATCATGTCTCAACCAGGTGGGTGTTTATCTAATGCTACCATCACCATGTCTTTATCTAATGCCACCATCACCATGCCTCACCCAGGTGGGTGTTTATCTAATCCCACTATAGTCATGCCTCACCCAGGTGGGTGTTTATTTAATCCCACTATAGTCATGTCTCAACCAGGTGGGTGTCTATCTAATCCCACTATAGTCATGGCTCACCCAGGTGGGTGTTTATCTAATGCTACCATCACAATGTCTTTATCTAATGCCACCAGCACCATGCCTCACCCAGGTGGGTGTTTATCTAATCCCACTATAGTCATGCCTCACCCAGGTGGGTGTTTATTTAATCCCACTATAGTCATGTCTCAACCAGGTGGGTGTCTATCTAATCCCACTATAGTCATGTCTCAACCAGGTGGGTGTCTATCTAATCCCACTATAATCATGTCTCACCCAGGTGGGTGTTTATCTAATGCTACCATCACCATGTCTTTATCTAATGCCACCATCACCATGCCTCACCCAGGTGGGTGTTTATCTAATCCCACTATAGTCATGTCTCACCCAGGTGGGTGTTTATCTAATGCTACCATCACCATGTCTTTATCTAATGCCACCATCACCATGCCTCACCCAGGTGGGTGTTTATCTAATCCCACTATAGTCATGTCTCACCCAGGTGGGTGTCTATCTAATCCCACTATAATCATGTCTCACCCAGGTGGGTGTTTATCTAATTCTACCATCACCATGTCTTTATCTAATGCCACCATCACCATGCCTCACCCAGGTGGGTGTTTTTATCTAATCCCACTGTAGTCATGTCTCACCCAGGTGGGTGTCTATCTAATCCCACTATAATCATGTCTCACCCAGGTGGGTGTTTATCTAATTCTACCATCACCATGTCTTTATCTAATGCCACCATCACCATGCCTCACCCAGGTGGGTGTTTTTATCTAATCCCACTATTACAGTGTCTCATCCGGATGGGTGTTTATCTAATGCCACCATCACCATGCCTCACTCAGGTGGGTAGCTATTTATTGCCCCCATCACCACTTATATATCCAATGCTACCATCACCTTGTCTCACACAAGTGGGTGGTTATCAGACACAGTCTGTCTTTTACAGACCGTCTGTCACAGTTTTTTCCAGTCTGTCTATCATCATTGTTGTTGTTGTTAGTCTTCTGGCTGCTCCTGTCAGGGGGTCGCCACAGCAGACCGTCCGATCTGCACAACGATTTAGCACAGGTTTTTACACTGATGCAACCCTCCTGTGTTATCTGGCCTTTGGACCGGCACTGCATCCGGCACAGTGCCTGGGGTTTAAGCACTGGGTGTTACCTGAACCCGGCCCTTCTGCACGATAGACGGGAAACCTCACACAGTCTGTATGTTGTATATAGGCTGTCTGTCACAGTGCGTGGTGCATTCACATAGTAGGGGTTAACAATCCTAACCATGCTGCAGCATCAGATACACTTGTACTAGCAGCACACACACACACACACACACACTCCACTCAAAAATGTACACAACTCCGATGATGTATGCTTAGGAGAATTCTACTCCTGGACGGAGATATAGAGGGCTGCATTAATCAAACATAAAAAAAAACAAAAAGGGCAGACTGTAGAGTTTAGAGTCATCCGGGTCGGGTTGAATGTCTCTTAGCCAGGAAAATGAAGAGAATTCTTCACGTGTATGCTTTTTCTTCATCACATGTCTAACCTCAACTGAATAGTGAGAAATTCTCTGGCTTTTCCAACGCATGCATGATTCACACTCCCGACCGGCTGATTCTCACTCGACTTTAAGTTCAGTTTGAAAGTTTTCTGAGATCTCCAACCTAGAAGCTGTGCCGTCACGCGCTCTCACAGGGACAGAGCTTCACTCCGAGACCGGATGACACCGGGCTGATGGGTCACCTAATGAGTCCAGCCCCGCTTGGTGCTCTCCTCCCTCATCCTTCCCCCTCGGGGAGTTTCTGATGCAATCTTGTCTCGTGGCCTGTACAACTACTGTATGAGCCAAAGTGATGTTTGTTGACTGGACAGGGTGCATAAAGTTCATGTCCAAAAATAATAACCGCTATCGAGAATCTGTAATCTGCCATGTATTATCTCAGTGTGTGAAAAATTCCCTAGTGATGTGCAGTGTTGCTATAAATCTATGATTATATGTGTAGTGTTTTAAATAGAGATGTTCCGATACCATTTTTTCCCTCCCGATACCGATTCCGATACTTGGGCTCAGGGTATCGGCCGATACCGAGTACTGATCCGATACCTGGGTGTGTATCTGTACAGTGTGTACAGTATATATTGCTTGAACTGTTGACATACATGTGTTGTCACTGTGGTATCAGGGTTTTGTGGATAAGAGTTTTACTGCAGGTCTGAAAGCTAGTTCGAGGGACAACATGGCACGGGAAGAATTCCACCGCGCATGACCAGCTCTGATTAGGATAATGTGTAGGTTAGATGGTAGAATATTGTGTAATGCCAGAAGCCCAGCGTACATTCAAAACATATCGATTCTGTTCTCTTAATAGATTTTTAAAGTGTAAGTGATGAGCGATCCGTATTTGCCCTCATCGATCTTTAACTAGTGGTTGTCCAGTTTGATTATTGCGCAACATCTGCGTATACCAGGGCGCACGTCAGTGCTTACATCTGATTGGACAGAATTGTGCATTATCTTTATTTAACATCGTGTTTAACAGGCAGCAGTTCCAGCTGCCACATGAACCATGACTTAATATTAATGTGCTGTTTATAATGTGTTACAGTCGTCATAGTAACGGCTCATATACAGGGACCTTTAAAACAGACGTCCTGAATGATTCGGTGAGTGAATGAGGGAGTCAGACAGTGAGTTAGTCAATAAGTGAAAGAGTTAGGCCACTCCGTCAGGGAGTCGGTCAGTGAATGAGTGGGGGTGGGGGTGGGGGTGGGGGGGGGCTCTTGTCCGTGAATTAGTGATCAAATCACTCAATGACCGACCATGAATGAGGGAATCTTTGGCTCTTTGAGTGAATAATTGAGTCACTCAGTCAGAGAGTCGCTCAGTTAATGAGAGAGTCCGTGAGTAAGGCCAGCACTGAGTCAGACATTAAGTGAACAAGTGAGTCAGTGCATGAGGAAGTGAGTGAGGGTCAGTAAGGGAGTGAGGGAGAGTCAGTGAGTGAGGGAGAGTCAGTGAGTGAGGGCGTGGGTGAGTGAGGGAGGGGGGGAGGGAGTGAGGGAAGGAGTGGGTGAGTGAGGGAAGGAGTGGGTGAGTGAAGGAGTGGGTGAGTGAGGGAGTGGGTGAGTGAGGGAGTGGGTGAGTGAGGGAGTGGGTGAGGGAGGGGGTGGGTGAGTGAGGGAGGGAGTGGGTGAGGGAGGGAGGGAGTGGGTGAGTGAGGGAGTGAGTGAGGGAGGGAGGGAGTGGGTGAGGGAGGGAGGGAGTGGGTGAGGGAGGGAGGGAGTGAGGGAGTGGGTGAGGGAGGGAGTGAGGGAGTGGGTGAGTGAGGGAGGGAGGGAGGGAGTGGGTGAGGGAGTGAGGGAGGGAGTCATTTTACATGAAGTGAGGAAATCCACAGACCTGTGACTCTGACTCTGACTCTGATGCCTCCACAAGTAGTTTTTCTGACTTTATAACAATAGAAAGTGAAACACGATTTAACAGAAACTGTAGGTCGAATTGTTCTGGTCCTACAATCATTTTGCATAGGGCTGCACGATATATCGAAAAAATATCATTATCGCGATAATGGCATGCGCGATAACCATATCGCAAGGAGTTGCGATAAATACTTTATTTGCCAAGCATTTGTGTCCAAATTTGACCAATCAGATGGGCCCTTACTATGTTTATACCCGCTTATATCTTATATATATATTATTTATATCTTTATACTTAATTCTGTCGCAAACTAACCCCGAATGATCAGAAGATTTAGCGATTAGCCGTTAGCCGCGATTAGCCGTTAGCCCTTTATAGACGGTAAACCCAAACGCGGAAGCAAGCGAGTAGGCAGGATAACCACGCAAATTAGTTTAAGGACTCTCACAGAAGGGGAGCAAGGGAAAAACACACATTTAACCCGCGTCCTATAAACACACACTCGAATCTGAACCGACATGGCGAACACAGTGACTAAGCTGTATGCAATGGTTTGTTTACTCCTCTTATACTTCCGGGTTCGCGCCCGCATTACTTCGGGGTCCTAGTGCCGGTCGCGGAGTGTGTGTGTGACAAATAGAATTTTTTTTATTAAATTTTTGTTTAATAATATTTATTTTTATAAAAAAAAAAACGTGCAAGCCAAAGAGAATATTTTGTTTAAAAGATGCTCTTGTTTTAAGACACTATTGATGAGTGTTACACGGTTACATGTAAATAAAAAGTCATGTTTGAAAGTAATTCATATTGTGTTGGCAGGTTTATAGTAACAGCAAACCAGAAGTCAGAATATCTGCTGAGGGGTTTAAGTCATTCATAGTGTTTTGAAGTCTAAATATTTGCAACTTCCTTGACATATAGTTTCTTTTTAGCCTGAATTAGATTTAATTACATCAGTCGAATATCTATTACCTGTTTATTTTAGTATCATCATTACATATAAATAAATAATAAAAAAAAAATAGGCAATAATAATAAAAAATGCATTTCTCTAGGGAAATGTTATATCGCAAGAAATATCGTTATCGCAGTATTCAACAACAATATCGCATATTTTCCTAATATCGTGCAGCCCTAATTTTGCAATAGAACTTTATTTTCAGCTTCAGGTGGGTTTGAATGGACGGAACCCCAGAGTGAGCCGTGTAGCATCTGCGCTAACTTTATCTGATTAGTTCGAGCTCTCGTTTCTGAGACGTCACGCGGTCACGAGATCTATCCTTCATCTCCTGAGGAGACACGAGCGATGGGAGCTGAGTGGGGATGATAGAACTGACTGTAACTCGCTTAACCACACACACACACACACACACACACACACAGAACTCAAGGTCTAGTACTGGGTGTGTAAAACATTAGTTGTTTCAAGTGTGAAGAAAAAAAGAGGAAGTGCTAAAACCAGTGTTCCTGCCTCTCCCACAATGCACTGCTCTGTGTGTGTGTGTGTGTGTGTGTGTGTGTGTGTGTGTGTGTGTGTGTGATGATAAACAGTAAGGCCCAGCATCCTGCCAGCCTGTTCTTCATGATCATGATTAATCCTCCTCCTCCTCCTCGTCCTCTTTTCTCTCCTCAGTCTGTTTCTGTCTCGTTTTAGTTTTGCAGGTTTTTCTGGACGTCACCGTGATGTTCCGGCTTCTCCAATAATCTCATCTTCTCTCCTTTCATTCTCTCGGTTCTTCTTCACTCAAATCTTCTCTTTCTAAACCTCCTTCATCTTTCAGTTTTCTTCTCTTGCTCTCGTCTTTCCTCAGATCTTCTGTTCTCTCCTTATCTTGCTTTTCTAGATGAATCACTTCTTTTTATCTTGTTTTTTTTTGGTCTTGTGTCGCCTCTCTTCTTTTTTTCTTGTCCCTTCATATCACTTCTGTTCCTTTTTCTCTTTTTCTCCCATCTCTTCTTTTCTCAGCTTTTCATTTCTCTTTAAGTCTCTTCTCGTCTCATGTCATCTGATGTCTTCACTTCTTGTCTCATACCCTCTTTTCCCTATTTCTCTCCTTTACTCTTCTTTTCTCCCCATCTCTTCTCTTATCTTCTTTCCTCATGTGTTTAGTAAGGTCTTCAAGTCTTCTCTCCTCTTCTCTCTACTTTCCTTTTCTTTTCTCATCTCTTAATGTCCCCCATCTCTTCCACTTTCTAGTCTTTTTCTTTTCTTGTTTCTTCTCATTCATTTCCATCTCTTTTCTTCTTCTCTCTTCTCCTCTCATCCCTTCTTGTATCATTTCTTTGATCCTTTAACCATTTCTTCTTGTTTGTTTTTTCGTCTTTTCCTGTCTCTACTTCTCTTTTGTCTTCTAGTCTCTTGATGCGTCCGTTTCCTTCTCGTCTTGTCTCGTCTCCAATCATGTCTTCTCCACCCCTCCCCCTAGCTTTTCTCATTGTGTCTCTTCTCATCTCCTGTCTTCTTTTCTCGTCTCATTTCTACTTTTCTTGTCTCTTCTAGTGTTCCGTCCTTTCGTCTTCACGTCTTCTGTCTTCTAGTTTCTCTTCTCGTCTCCCCGTATCGATTTAGTTTTCCTTCTGTTCTTGCCTGATCTTTTCCAGGGTTTGTGTGTTTCTCCTTCACACCTCGTCTTCTTTCTGCTTTTCTCTTTCGGTCCTCAGCTCTCACTTTCCCTGCTGGTCTCCTCGCTTTGTGTTGACGCATTTCTACTTCACCCCGTGACTCATCTGTACTTTTACTTTTCTTTTGCCTTCTCTTTGTTTTTGTCTTTTGTTTTCTAACCGGCCTCTTCTCATTTCATTCCTACTTTTTTCTCCTCTTCATCTTCGTTCCTCACCTTCATGTTCTCTCTGCCCCATTAAAGTAATTTCCCTGGCGTGTGTGTGTGTGTGTGTGTGTGTGTGTGTGTGTGTGTGTGTGTGTGTGTGTGTGTGTGTGTGTGTGTGTGTGTGTGTGCGGTTATGAGTAAGTGAGGAGAGAGGGAGACTGGTCTGACCTCCTCGGCATGTATAATATACAATTCGCAAAGAGTTACTCAGCTCCACCAAACACACACACACACACACTGATTAGTTTCCAATTTGCTGTAGTCGTTCCCCTTGATATAAATGTTCCCCCTGGTCTCGGCCTTTACTCAGAGCCACCTGTAGCAGACACACAAAGGCGGCTTGTTTTGCGAGCGCTGGGATTCACGAGCCCTCTGATGAGCCGTACTCGGCGGCGGCGGTGGTGGAGGAGGAGGAGGAGGAGGAGGAAGAGGAGGAGGAACACTGCGGCATTGTAACGGGCAAGAATAAATAAACCCCAGTCCAACACTTCAGCCTGAGGACGGCCGGGTCACACAGCAGCTTCCTCTCAGCCTCTCATTTCATCCATGAACGGACGTGATTTAACACACAAACACACACACACACACACGTGTGTCTGTCTTCAGGAAGTCAGTGTAGAACTGAATACTACATTTCTGTGTTAAAGGTCCTATACTTTACTGTTTCTTTAACCAGTTAATTACAGCTCTCAGAGCTCTTTTACAGTGTGTGTGTGTGGAGTTCTCTCCGTGCTTGGTGGGTTTCCTCCTGGTACTCAGGTTTCCTCCCACAGTCTAAAGACGTGCAGATTGGAGCACTAATTGGTGTTTCCTAATTGTATTAGTTAATTAAAGGCTGTTACACAGAGACTCTGAGAAAATGTGTATTTAATTACAGACAAAAAAAACTGTCTATAAATTAACTTTATATAATAATAATAATAATAATTGTAATAATAGTAATATAAACTAACCTGTGATGAAGTGTTGAACCACACAAGTAATAACAAATAATATTTAGATTTTTATTATTATTAACATTCTGTTCATGTTCGACAGATTTTCGCTTTAAGACGAATAAAACAGGAAAAACAACTTTATTTTTAGACGAGAAAGTTGAAAATCCAGTGTAGGCAGAACGTTTTCCTTTTTTTGTTTTGACTTAAGTGGAATAAATGTTTTTAGCTTAAAAAAAAAAAAAAATCATGTGACAGAATCTTGGTCTCTGATTTTATTGATTCCCATTTTGGGGGATCGTGCGGCCCGACTAGGAATGAGTCGGGAGTCGACGAGTCAGAAAGTCTCCAAAACGTCAGAGTTCTGGTGGAAAACCTCACGTCCTGGTGTTTCTCTGCCACGCGACGTGGATCTAAACGTATCTTGAAGATGGAGCGCTTCACTTCATGGTGACGGCGGTGGCCTCTTTCAGCCGGATGCTGCCCCCCTGCTGTACCTCCAGAAGTGTTTAGGAATGGTTTGAGGAACGTAACTGCTTAACGCCTTGGTGCAAGATACCACATACACACACACACACACCTTCAGAGGGTTAGTGGAGTCCAGGCTCAACCGGTCAGGGTTGTTTTGGAGACACAAGTAGAACCTTTTAACAGTAACAAGCTACGACTTGCGTCAATATTGCAGTTTATATAAATTTATATTTATATAATCACAGTTGTCCCAGAGCTCCTGTCAAAACAGTTATGATGTTCCTACGGGCTAAAGTTTCAAGGCTTCCTGGGAATTGAGCGTCCAGAGAAAGTCTGGAAAATCAGAATCAGACTTTGGAGAGAATGCATTAGTATAAATTAGGATGTACGCTAACTGGCATGCGCGTTGGCTAAACTGTAGCCAATAAGTCATTTGACTTGTGCAACAAAACATTTATGGAAAAGTAGTGTATTTTTTTACCAGCAGACTGATTTCATGCGACCTAAAAAAGTTTGTTTTTCATTTTAACAAGAATGGTAGAATCGTAGCCGTGCAGTGAGTCATTACACACCGACACACTCCTGGATCCGATTGAACAGCAGGTTTTATAATCATTCATGCTGTTTGTGCCAATTCTCTGTTCCAACTGCTCCAATCTACACCAGGCAAACCCGGGAAACTCCACGGAGTTATGTTCCTCAGTCTGACCGGCTTACCGTAAGTGCTAGGTCTGTCATGATCATCAAAAAGGTTTGTTTTTTTAAAGCAGCCAGTGCAAAGAGGAATCATAAATTTAGGTTAAGTGAGGTTTAGTGTCTATTTATTTCATATTTTACTTATTTTAAATGTTTTGATTGTTTTTTTAAATGCAAAAACATGATTATAGTGATGGAAATTGGTAATATTGGTAATATCTATGGTTGGCTGGAACGGATTATCTGCATTTCCATTATTTCCTATGGGACGATGCGCTTCACAATACGAAATTTCAGCTTAAGAACGGATTAGATTCGTATGACGAGGTACCGATGTACATATTTAAGATTATTCACTCACTCTTGAATTGTTTTTACTAGGAGCAGGATGTGTGTTTACTACAATAGATTGCATTTAATAATTCCAAGATCAAGATTTGCCAAGATCGAGAGTTTTAAAAGCCTCGAGTCCACGTCTAAATGAAACGGAGTCAAGCTCCTACGATCCTGTTTAGTGCCAAATCTTTGCTTTAGCTAGTTTAATTCAATTCAATTCAGTTTTATTTGTATAGCGCTTTTAACAATTGACATTGTCTCAAAACAGCTTTACACAATCAAAAGAATTATTTAAGTTTGTATGGAATGTGAATGTGCATGAATCAAGATATTCAGATAGTCCCTGGTGAGCAAGCCCGAGGGCGACAGTGGCAAGGAAAAACTCCCTGAGATGGTAATAGGAAGAAACCTTGAGAGGAACCAGATTCAACAGGGAACCCATCCTCATCTGGGTGAAACAGATAGCAGGAAATGATCTGCATTTATACAGTGTGTTAGGTGGCAGCCAGTTCAGCTATAATAGTTGATGTTAATTGATGTTAAAATGGAGTCCAGTAGTTATTCGAGACTCAGATAGACTTGTAGAAAGTTCCAGTCCTGAACTATCGAATTGTCAAGTCCTCAGAGAAACAGCTGCTAACACCAGTCGAGGCCAGAACCATCTTCTAAGTAGATAGAATCATCCCCAGACAGCAGACGCATCCCAAAGAGACACACGGGGCATCCATGTCAGCTTTATTGGTGCATTGAGCCAGGAAAGATGACAAGGAAGGAAGGAAAGGAATACTTCCTGTTAAACATTTGTGTATGCAACCCAACACACATCCTACATATACTCCCGGATACACTTCCACTAGCTACTGTATACGGGCAGAAGATTGTGGACACCCAACATTCACAACCGTATCGGATTCTCACTCGCTACACCAGACTATAGAGTGTCTGTATCGTGTAGTTTATACAGTTTCTGTTTGTTTTTATGGTGTAACGGTTATGAGCCCGACCGCCTGACCTTAACCTCCTTGACCTCACCAGACAACTGTGGGATGAACTTGAACGGCATCCAGTTCATCCATAATTCTCAGTTTACGCGGCCTGCAACATCGTTGCGAACTTTTGCTCCTTCTCAGATTTAATAGTGTTGGAGAACGATTGTGTTCCTGCATTCAATTAAAAAATCCACTCCTTGACCTTTGGTGCTACCGTTTCTGCTTGACCGCTCTCTCTCGTTAGCGCGTCCTGTTTAAAAGATTTAACGGCTCTGTTACACCGTTTGTTCTCCAGTCAGCTGTTCGGACCTTCCTCATGGGCTCTGATGATGCTTTAGTGAGTGAGTACAGGTCTAACTCTGAGCTGGAAACGCTCCAGATCTCTGTACGCTGCTGAAGATGTCGAACGGAGGATATATAAACCGACATGCAAAGACAGAGTTGGGACAAGCCTCTCTCTCTCTCCCTCCCTCTCTCTCTCTCGGCCGGGGTTGTCTGCTTATTTTTAGCTCTTTTGGAGTTGATTGATGTTGTTGTTTGCCACTGGGATTGTCAGTCCAGAGATTTTCTGCAGAACTCGGATCAGGGCTGTGTGAAGGCCACGTCAGTACAATTCACTTGTTTGGTTTGCTGAGAGACTCAGACGCGACTAAGGTTTAACTCTGATAATCTCCCGTCCATGTGGCACCATGTCCATTTTCTGAAGCTCCCATTTGTCAGCAAAGCATCTCCATAATGTGATGCCGCCACCCCTGTGCTTCACAACCGGGTGGGACGGTACGCTTTCAGTTAAAAACGTCACCCTCTTATATGGTCTGTCTGACCGAACAAGACTTTGTTCGTGATCACCAGCTAGTTGGCTGGTGATCACGAGTGAGCAAGATGTTCACAAATGCTGTGTGACCTGATGGAAGATTTAACTTCCAGAGATTATTTATATATATGACAATAAATAATGGTGTCGGGTAGGGGTGGGCGATATACCGGTAGGCACGATTAACCGGTAGAAATTTGTCAACCGATAGAGATTTTGGTCTATCGTCCTAATCGCAATTGAGATCACGTGATGTTGCACATTACGTAACCACACAATACACATTCACTTCTATGGGAAGACAAACACATCTAAAGTGGGTCGAAACCGCGGCACCTGATAGAGCCGGCGTGGGCAGAACAAATATCTGCGCGGCCCAGTGGACAGCGCAGCGGGACAATCTGGATAACGCAGAGATGATCTGGTTTATTTACGCAGCCCGGTGGATCGCACGGTGCGGACCAACTTGAGCAGCGCTGCCCGAATCACTAACCTACGCGACCCACTGATAGGCTACGCGACTCTGATAGAAATAGACCGCGCCGACCATCAAATTACATTTTACCCAGTGGGTAAAATGTAACCAGATCATCTCTGCGCTATCCAGATAGTCGCGCAGATATTTGGTTCAATCGGGTGCCGCGGTTTCGTCCCACTTTTGACGTGTTTGGCTTCACATACACTTCGACAATGGAAGAAGACGCTGCAGCAGCAGTGAGTTTACTTACATGTGACGAAACCAACAACGAGGAGATTGTAAAGAAAAAAGCTGCCTCGTCTGTGTTGTGGAATTGGTTTGGGTATAAGAAAAGTGATACGAATGAGATGAACGTGATTTGGAAGGTACACAAGTGCACTGTTTTAGCAAGTGGTGGAAACACGTCAAACCTTTTCTATCATCTGAAATCCAAACGAATATGGCCAAAGTAAAACAATGCGGCAAACCTCAGCAATTCACAGTTTAAATAAAATTACATTATGTAAAACAGTTTCTTTGTGTTTGAAATTATTTATGCATTTTCAGATACAAAGTGCTATATTGTGATATATATCGTTATCGAGGTAGAAAATCGCTTCTACCGTGATAGAAGATTTTGGTTATATCACCCACCAGAACAACAGAAAGTTGAAAATCAGTTTGTCTTATATGTTTCGAAACGGTGGCGATATCCGCAGCAGTCCGAGGTGAGGGCGTGTACCTGAACTGAGAGCCCGGTATGACGGAGTCCTTTTACATTCATTTACAGTCCAGCTGTCTGCAAATGAAGATTCACTAAAGATTAAAGATTGTTGTTTGTATTCCAAAGTAATACAAGGAAATATACATGACCATTAAGGTTCAAACTGTCCACATGTTTAACATATTTACTGAAAACTGGCAATAAATATTATTGAATTGCTATGGAAATTTTAAACTCTTTTTTTATTTTTTTTATTTGTATTGATTTACAGTATCTGCGTATGTGGAGATCTGAATCCTACCACAAACATGAAACTCGGACCTCGGCTCGAAGATGATTTTATTGACCGGATCTTCTAACGGTTTCATTAGTCCTCCTGATCTTTATCCTTGTTTACATCATCGTGTGGCATAATCCATCAGTTTTGAGAGCTGACTAGAGTGTAACTTAATTGACGGCGGATGTTGTTGCCGTGGAGATCGATCGGCATGAACAACAAGGGATTTGTGTTCGCTCCATCGCGTTGATGCTGATTATTCACCATTGGACACCGTGATCTCCCAAAGCGGGTTATTTTTATCTCAGCAAGTTCAGCACTGATCTGCTCCGGCTCGGCTGCACACCATCGAGCGCTCCATCGCTCCATCGCTCCATGTTCTTCTCCGTTAGAGACTGGAGAATGGAGAGGCGTAGAGTTAATAGCTTTGATGCTTTAAATAAAAACAGATACACTGGGCTTCATTTACTGAACGAACTTTTGAACACAAAACAACAACAACAACAAAAGAAGAAGAAGCAGCAGAGAAACAAAAAGTGTGTGAAATTATTTATGTTTAATTGAGCATTTGTGTTCTTTCTGTTATCTTTCAGGAACAGGAGACGTGGTGGCCATAATGATCCCAGAGCCGAAAGGCCGAGAGATCGTCGCCCTGCTGGAGAAGAACGTCAGCGTGATCATGCACATCACCATCGGCACTCGCAACCTGCAGAAGTACGTCAGCCGGACCTCGGTCGTCTTCGTCTCCATCTCCTTCATCGTGCTCATGATCATCTCTCTGGCGTGGCTCGTTTTCTACTATATCCAGCGGTTCCGCTACGCCAACGCACGCGACCGCAACCAGGTACACGCGTCTAAAAGAAGGACTTGAAACGCTTATATCTTATAGTTGTATTGTGTTGTTGGTTTCAGATTTATCACCATGACGACCTTAAAATCGTAAAATGTGCATAAACAGAGGTGACCGGTGAATACAATGTTTTTATTGTTTTATTTTTATTGTTTATTTCTGTACTGTTTGAAATGCCTAGACAAGATGAATAGACCAGTTTAGAAATAATGAATTAAAGATAATGTCAGGTTGGAATCAAACAAATATGATTGTTTCACAGAAAACAAAGTCATAATGTTCTGTTGCAGGAATTATTGGTTATTCTTTCACATGGAAAAGAAACCCTCCATAGATGTGAGAACCTGGTGATTCAGTACATTCAGGTCGTCAGCTGACTTCATTTTATTGCCCCATAACGTTGCTGAGTCTCGACCCGAGTAACTGATCAACTCCAGATCGTAACACTGTCTCCAGACGCTTGTACAGTGGACACTATGCATGATGGAGCATCACTTCATGTCCTTCACTTCTTACCCTGACACACCCATCACTCTGGAATAGGCTCAATCTGGACTCGTCAGGTCACATGACCTTTTTCCGTCACTCCAAACTCCAGTCTTTATGATCCCTAGCTTTTAAACTGAAGCCTTTTTTTTTTCCAGTCGAGCAGTTACACCAGTTTGTATTCAGAGTCTCAATAACAAGCGCTTTTTATGTTTATATTTTCTGAGTAATAACTGATTGGGAGAACAAAACTTGTTTATTGCTTAAGTGAACTTATTTATTAACTATAAGAGCACTGTACTGTATTCTCAACTCTGATTGATCAGCGAGTGTTAATGAACTTTCTTTTATTATCAGGATAATACAAATTATTTTGTCATTTTATGAAATTAAATTGTTGTCCAGCAAATAATACTTAGTATGAAGTCCTTTATTTATCAAAACCGGCTGAATCCGGTCGAAAAGGCGTCTGCAGCACTCGTTCAGTCCATGTCTGCGTGATCGCTTCCTGAAGATCACATACGGAAGATGGTTTCTCGACCGCTCCTGCCTTCTTCATCCCCGTCCAACAACGGTTTAGGGTTTAGGTTTAGGGTTTAGGTCTGGAGATGACCACCGCTGTCACTCCACAAGTTTTCAGTTTATTAGCACAAACTAATGACATCGCTGTTTTATGCACAGTGGGAACTATAGTACATGGTATATGATGTCTTAATACTTAATACGTTCTGGACCTCATGTCTGACTCTTATGTTTCCAGAGGCGACTGGGAGACGCGGCGAAGAAAGCCATAAGCAAACTCCAAGTGCGGACCATCAAGAAAGGAGACAAGGTGACCTGCGCTTTATCGTTTATCCTTCAGATACGGTTATGTTTTAGACTAATAGTCAAATTACAAAACAAAAAGAATCTTTTATTATAGCTCCAATCCAAGCTGTGTTGTTTTGTTGTGAGCTTCATAACAGACAGTCTAATGGAGTTTAGATGTTCAGCAGCCCGTACTGTAGTAAAGTCAGTCGAGCAGTTACACCAGTCTGTACTCGAGTCATAAACACCGTATAAAAGCTGCGGCGATTGCCGCGTGTGCCATTTATTCTCATTAGCCACGCTTCATGGATTTTATTGTTGCTCCGTCCCTGCCCTGTCGGGTTCTGGGAAATCTCCATTAGCCAAAACAAACAGATCCGCACACGTTCACGTAATTGCATCTGTGGCGCTTGTTTCCAGGAAACGGAGTCGGAGTTTGACAACTGCGCTGTGTGTATCGAGGGCTACAAAGCCAACGACGTCGTGAGGATCCTGCCCTGTCGGTAAGCTCCAGCAATCCTGCATCAATCAATCAATCAATCAAACACGTTAATCATTTAGCTCCACTAGTCTTTAGCACATGATTAATCATTATTATTTTTGAAGATGTTGGCCAAACCAATGGTTTTCAGTGAAACACGGGTCTCTATGGTTCATAATGGAGGGAGAGAAAAAATACGATCTAAAACATCTAGCCAATCACCGCAAGGGGGCGTGTCTGTATTCTTGTCAATCAATTTGCCGGTTCATTTAAAATGCTCTAATTGGAGACTTTAGTTCAAAAAGGGCGAAGTTCGGTTTCTTAAGAAAAAAGAAACACCACGGGCCGGAGTCGGACTTGTTCGGTAGGTGGATCTGGATGGAGCCAGTGTGGTGGAGTGTGTTCGTGGTTGGATGAGTGTGTGAGTTAGAGGATGGAGTAGCGGTCGGTCTGGGGTTTGGCGTTTGTTCTCCGTGTGTCAGAGCCAAAACCCAAGTCTTTTCCGTTCACACTTCAGTTTATGGCTGTAGTAAAATATAACAGCGAGCCGGTGCTCTGGCAAAAACAACATAATCGCTTCAAGATGGGTTTCATTTGTAGCCATCATTATTCGTTAAAGTGAAACTAACTTGATGTCATTCAGTTCATTTATGGCAGTTCATTTCCGTAGAGGCCTCATCAAAACAGCTGGCGTCATCTACATTCAGAACGTTTAAAGGTCACATATTCTCCCATAGTTCCACAAGCTGGGGCACATATGAGGTCACAATAGGGGAAAAGTCATGCGAAAATGATGCATTATGTAATTATGTGCTTTGCTCCACCATTTTTGTACTGAGACATGTCCTTCAGGATAGATGTTCCAAAATAAATATAGAACTTTTACTATGCGTGAAAGAAATAATAATGCAAGAACAAAAAAAAACTTGCATAATCCTCAGCATATGATGATGATGATGATGATGATGTGTTTCTCAGACATGTGTTTCATAAGAGCTGCGTGGACCCGTGGCTGCAGGACCACAGAACCTGTCCAATGTGCAAGATGAACATCCTCAAAGCACTCGGCATCCCGGTAAACCTGTCATAATAATAATAATAATAATGTCTACTGTAAATAATATCTTAGTACCTTTTTCTTGAGGATAAATACAGACAGCTCTGGAAAACAATAAGAGCCGACTGCAAAATAAATAATCAATTTTTCAATTCAGGTTGTGTTTTATTTTTCTTACAGGTGCGTATAGCAGTGAGATGAAGTTCTGTTTCATTTTTTTGTGACCTGATGACTATATTTATCTCCTAACTTCAAAATATAACTAGTATTATTTATAGTGTATATTTAAAGGAAACGACATCATCACAACACATCAAAGTAACCCGAGATCATTCAGTATTCGCAGAGTTTTAAACATAGTGTAACTGACAGGAAGCGATTAGCTTTAACTTGAGCTCCAAGTCCTGGATTAAGTCATGTGGAGAGTTTTGTTTCTGCAGACAAAATATTTGATCCGTATTATTTTACCAGCTATTACTGCGTTTCAACAATTTATTTAAACATTTGTGCTCTACTCGTTTATTTAACACCTCGTGTTCACGTCGTCCTCGTAGACGAACGCAGACTGTTCAGACGACGCCCCTCCTGACTACGAGCTGTCCGTCGGCGACCCTCCCACCAACCCTGCGACCGCGGGCAGCGACGTGAGCGAGAGCTCGATGGCGCTGGACCGCCTGCCTCACCTTTACCACGAACCCGAGTCTCTCACGCAGCTCGAAGTGGGTCCACGCATTGCCAGCAGTGAGTACTCTCAATCAATCAATTAATCAATCAATTAATCAATCAATCAATCAATTAATCAAACAATAACAGACTTATTCCAGAAAGGGATAGCGGTACTTTAGGTGCTACATATGGCATTTGTAACTGCATAAAGTACCAGGAACTGGCTGCTGGTCCAGAATCGAATCAGGGGGTGGAGCTACCTGCATCATTGGTTATTGCTGATTGGTTACCACATTTTCGCAACACTTCAAAACATCAAACAAACGGGTTCCTCTTCGAGAGGAAGCAGCATTTCCTGCATCTTTATATGTATAATAGTTTAATCTATCTTTTCTTGATTCATTTCAATTAACTGAATTGGAGCAATCCAAGACGAGACCAGGGAAGGACGCATTAGACTTAAACCTTAAACCTTAAACCTACTGGATTTCAATAAACACCATAGAAGAATAAACTGAATTAAAGCAATGCGTCAGTTTTTGGTAAACTTTCAAACGGTAAGTTCTGTGTAGAAAACTTCCATCCTCCGTTTTTTTCCCCCCACGTCGTCTTCTACAACTTTTAAGGTTATGAGCTCTACAATACCGCCATCTACTGGACCGGAGTGCGGCGCAGAAGCTCGGCACGAAAAAAAGTCAACAACTCAAGTCGCACAGCGTTTCAATGATGATTAGATACTTTTAGTAGTTTGTAATACTTTAAAAACGTGTAATAAATATAGCTGCTTGAGACAAATCAGAAAATACACAATAATGTTAACAAATCGGATAAATGAAAAAGAAAAATGGCAAAGCGCTAAAGATAGCGTGATCCACAGCTCTATTCAATAGCCAGAGACTTGCTGAACTTTGTCGAAGTGCTACATTAAACACTTTGGTCTTATAAATCTCGACATGATTATCATCATTCCCGTCAGTTTCCATCCGTCTGTATTAATTACCTGCCTCTCTCTCTCTCTCTCTCTCTCTCTCTCTCTCTCTCTCTCTAATGTTCCTGCAACAATATTTACAGTCGCAGTCACAAGATATCCGGAGCTAATCATCTGTTTACCTTGGGTCTGGTACACTTCCAGTACCCGGGCCAAGATTCCACCCAAAGCAGTGAACACACACTAAAAACATTAATAATGAACGCGGTGCTCTGGAGAGAGAAAACGAGGTGAACGGTGACTTTATGTTCTCGCATAGTTCAGTACTGACATGTGGCGAAGGATCCGAGGAAGAAGAAGTAAAGTGATGGTTTTCACGCAGCATGGAAAAGCCAAACCATTTATACAGTTCCATTAATGGTTATGTTCCTCAACGTGGTACGCGGTTTAGGTACTGGGGTTTTTTTTTTTTTTTACTGCATCCAAAGCCAAACCGCTCTCAAAGCCATGTGTGTGTTTTAATTCAGTGCAACTCAATTTTCAGGTTTCAGTGGTCAGCTTTAGAGAATCCAAAAAAAAAAGAATGTAAGTGTATGGATTAATGTGTATGAATCAGAATGATGAGATTGTCCCCGAGGAGCAGGTCGAGGGGGCGACGGTGGCAAGGACGAGCTCCCTGAGATGGCATTTCGGGTTGTGTATCATTTTGTTTTTTTTACAATCCCGGTGCTTAATCGATATTTTATAAAACAGTACCGATACTCAAGTGGAGCCTGAAAAAATGTAAAAAGAGCCACAAAAAATTGGGGATATTATTAACGAACGGCTTTTTATCGAAAACAAAATTGAAATAAACAATACCACTGGATACAAAACAGCTAATTTACATACGTAGACCGAACACGGCTACAGTAATTTAACACCAAGGACAGTAAAGTTGTTGATATTCTTCGAACGCTACAAACCAGCTTCAGATTTCAGCCTTTATTTGCCGTATCTGGCAAAACACCACACACACACACACACACACACACACACACACACACCGTACTGTATGTGTTCCACTTGGTTTGACGTGTTTACATGTGATTGTTGAAAGACGTCTGTTCATGGTGTGAGAATCCTTTGTTGTAAAATACAGCCAGACTTTAGAACGTTTAGCTTTAGGCATTTTATTGTACGCGTGTTTACCTTTAGCGAGCTAATGCTACCCGCTGCGAGTGTATTTACAAGTCTGGCGTTCACGCGGATGCTCTCGTTTCCCGAGTTGTGCTTTGAAGTCGGAAAGTGAAAACAACACGCGCCCTCGCGTTACTACAAAGATTAGCTGGATTTGTGTTATTAGCGCTTTTCAACTAACGATTAACTAGCGACGCGGCTGGAATCAGTTAGCCGTCTGGATGGATCCCTGCTGGGCTGCGAGTGCGTGTCAGAGCAACCATTAGAGCCACAAGTGTTTCTTCTGTGCAGTTGTTGGATGAAGTCACCCAGTTTAACTCTGTTGGTATCCCTCTTTGATTTTTTATTTATTTTTTTAATATCTAACGCCCAGTCCCAGTTTTAAAAGCTCTGACACTGTTTACACACTTACCTGCTGATTCCGAATCCTGAAGATTGTGAGCTGATTGAGGAAACTCTGAGCTCGTTGGTTAAGACGTTTGACCTGAGCGGAAGGTCATGAGTTTAATCCCAAGAGCTGATAAAGCACCATTGTTGAGCCCTTGAGCATGCGCCCTAACCCTTAACTTACAGTACTGTGCAGAAGTCTTGGCACTCATGGTGGGTTGGACTTTCCCGGACACGACTTTGGGAACTGATGGTGAAACACTTTATCTTGTTCCGAAACACCAAAACTCTCCATGTTCGCTCTGAAGGACTAAATTTGCCGTGACCGCTCGAGCCTGTTGGTCTCTCTGGACTGGCTTTGCCTGTATCTCCGCAGATCCTGCAGGTTTCAGTCTGCCGTTATCTCCTCTAATCTGTCCTCTTTCATGTGATTACACGTCCTGGCATCTTTGCTAAGGTTTTAGATTTCCGTCTCGGGTCATGCTGTTGCATCAAAGACCTCGGTATCTGCACGGTGTGTCGCAACCTGGTGCGCTTTACTGCTCTTAGCCCGAAGCAGTTTACGTACAAGTAACCTTGTCATACATTTGATCCAGGTATACTCTCACTTCATGTTGAAACGAGTTACAGTAGTTTCCATTGCTGCTTAAATTGTAACAGCTATAAATATTCCCTCACGACACGTATAATCATCTTCTGTAGTCTTTCATCATCTTTACATCTTATTTTGAAGTCAAGCAAGTAAAGAAAAATCTCTCAATCTTAAGACTTTCAACTAACATCAGTGAAAACTTCATTATTGTTATTTATTATGTGTTAAAATTCTATTATGTGAAGTCCCAATTTACCTTAATATAATGGTGGTGATAACTTTATTATTAATTGTATTTCTTGTTAATATGCAAAGGGCGTTCAAGTCAAACTGGGACTCGTAGATGAAATCTCTGGTAAATGAAGGGAGTTCCTGGGAGGCCGGGGTTTCAGATGTGACTCATGAGAGAACTTTCTACCTTGATGGTGTCCAAGCACTAGTGAGTCTCTGGGATAAGTGCATTAGTGCATCAGGAGGTTATATAGAGAAATAAATGGAGTTTTTACTCTCAGAACTGTGTTCTGTTATTCTGCAGAATAGAAAGTCCTGGTTTAACTCGAACACTCGACAAAGGATAGCTACCTGTTGCTTATTTTCATTAGTGATGGAACAATTCTGCGTTGTCTTCTGTATCTGTTTCTAATAATCTCTCATTTCCCAGGCTGACAGGAGCTTAAGAAAGCACTAATGCCGTGTTCGTAGGTTTTGTTTGCAGCTACTTTTCCATCAGCGCGCATCAGCATTCTGGCTATCAAGCAGTTTTAAGGCGTCTCTATCTTTCATTGTATGTTATCCGGTTGTTTTGCTGAGCGAGGTAATCGCCCCCCGGCGCACCAACAGCAACAGCCGTACAAAAAGTCTGCATTGCACCAGAACTCATCAAAAATGGATAGCTCCTGCATATTCTCGTATACACTACAGTTTTACACTGATCTGATGCTCATGTCGTCCCAGAGCGGTGCCATCAAACACATAGAGATAAAAGATAACTAGGGAAGAGCTTGCTTAAGACAGACATTTCCATTCCAAAATTTCCTGATTCCTGTAAGTTCACTCCGCACGCACAGTGTGACCCCCAAATTTATCAGGGCGCTTTTTTTTTTTCTCATGTATTTCCTCCTTTTCTCTTGTTCCTGAGCATCCTGTTTGTGCACCAGTATTCTGTAGATGTAGGTCAGATAACGTTTTCGCGTGCAGCAGGAACGGATGCGGACACGGCCAAGGTACAGCTTGACCTCGTTCTCTGCTGTAGATTCAGCCTGATGATGATAATCTCGATGAGATCCCTGCTGCGTGTTAGCGTGTGCTAATAAACCGCTTATACTGCATGTTCTGTAAAGCCGCCACCTTAATCACCCGTCGTTTTCATGGGATCAGACACTGTTCAAGATCACCGCACGTCAGTACTGAGGGTGGACGCGATATTGTTAAAGTTGGTCAAATTTCCAGCGATTGATGTAATTATGTAGACCTGAAGGGTCCTGAATTCAAATTTATGGAGGTTCAGTTAATAACATTTTCTTCTAGCTAAGGTCTGTTAGGATTCAGACCTTTATGTACACCGTCATTGTAAGTCTATTAAAAAGTAAGCCGTTTAAAATTTCCATAGCGTTTCAATAATATTTATTGGCTTTAGTGAATCTTCATTTGCATAATGATGGGCAGGAAGAATAAACATACATTGTTCTGTCGGTTCATCTTTGAAGGTTCAGACCTTTCTATTGAGAAACCTTTCTATTGAGGAAAAAAATGGGGCAACCTCAGGGGTGAGTACTACACACAGGTGATTTGTATATGGAAGCGTAAGCCAAGTCTAAACCCGAGAGTAACTTTCCCTGCGCAGTGTAGTTTCAGAGCTCCTGTCTACTATATGAAAAAGAATTAGATGACTTCAATCCATCAATAGCAGCATAAAGAGAAAGAGAGACCAAACAGCTGGTGTAGCCATGACAACATGACGAGGACGTTACATGGCAGTAACATTACAGTGATGTTACTGAATCCTGTCTCTGATGTTCTTTCATGAATCATCGATGAGCTGCTGAAAATAGTGTTTTGTTAAAGCCGCTGTCCAGATGTTGCCTTTTCCAGTCGTTCCACGCCAGCATGGATATGCATTCTTACTCTGTGAAGTACATGATGATGTATTTCGCTTTGCAGTGAGCCGGCGCTGGTCGACTCGGATACTGAGTAAAACAAATACAGAATAGATAAAGTGTAAAAACTTGTATAATAATAATAAGAAGAAGTGTGTAGAGTAATTCTCAGTGTTGTGTATTACAGCGTAAATGCTGAGCATAAACACATGAAATATGTTTATATATGCAGGTCAGTAGTGATTGCGGTTTTGTGTTTTCAGCTAATAAAGTGACGATGTGATTTAATAGAAGAAAAGAAATCAACAGAAGAAATAATTGTCAGGTTTCATGATTGAAGCCCCAGAATGCAGTGCAGCACTGAGTAACGGAAAAGAGTTATTAGCAATGTACATGTTGATAATCAGTGATGTTGGAACGGAAGTAAAAGAGATGAACAGACTCTGGGGAGGTAAAGTGCCGCTGCATCGCTGTCTTGGAAACCTCAAAGAACCTGAAAGAAACCTCCAAGTTGTAACATGGTGGATATTTTTTTCCCTTGAAATCTGTTCCTTAATCTGTTTGTGATCCGAGGTTCTCACTATTATGCCTACTTTTTTTTTTCTTTATTAGGATGATGATGATGTTTTCTTGCCTGGTTTCATATTTGCTGTTTTTCTTCTTCTTCTTCTTCTTTCTCGTTATCCTCCAGGCGAGCACCAGCCTCCCCTGAGCAGCGATTCGGACACGTCGCTCATCCTGCCGGTGGAAGTTAGCCTGTCGGACGTCGAGCTTTCCGCCGAAGCTGACCAAGACGAGGCCAAGTCCTGAGTCGCCCAGCCCAGTGGCTACTACAACTTTAGAGGGGGCTCCTATGGAGCTGAATACAGACCAGGACCGGGATGATGCGGGGGGGGGGGGGGACAAAAAAAACAAAAGAACATAAGCAATACTTTTTCCCATTTGGCCTCATTGAGTCACGAAAAAAAAGAGTTTTGATGTCTCTCTTCTTTATTAGTTTTGCATCACCACGATTTGGTGCCGTTGTGGCGGGGCGGGGTTTTGGATCTCAAGCACACAGCAAGTTTCAAGATGGCAGATTTGACTGCTCGAAGGAATTCTGCCTTTTTAAACTTTTTTCTTGTGGGATCACTGCCAATATATACATACTTCTATATATATATATATATATATATATAAATATATTCCAGAATGGATATGATTAATTTATACATGTACACGAGTATGTCTAGCCGTGACCAGCGTACTGCATTTTGCGTCCGGAGCAGTCCGAGTAAAAATCCAACGTCGTCGTTTCGTGTCTCAAGTCGTCCGCTTGAGGTCTCACCAGTGCTCGCCTTTGTAGCATCTCTGAAACTATGGCTGCACATCGCTTTCGCCGTCCGCGTGCTGCGGCCCGACAAGCACAAACCGTTATGAATGAGAAATGTAGATTATTTCAGAAACCTCGCTTATTATTGGGAATGTTCGGCTTCTGTTAACTATTACGTCTTTGTTTAAACAAAAACAAATAGAATTAACCTTCGTTCGTAGCGGTCGCGTCCTTTGAACTGCCACTGAGATTTCCTCGCGCTCATCCTGGCGCATTGTTAAATCACGTCACCACCTTCTTGCGTTTTTTTTTTATTTTATTCATTTTCCACTCCGTTCCAAAGCACCAAGTCTTTTCACAAAGTTCAAGCTCAGCACCCTGGTACTTAAACAAATAGCCTCACAGTCGTAGCCGTCGTTTGATACGCTAGCATGTCGGCGGTTTGCTACTTTACAGCGCGAGAGTGTCGGCTCGAGTGGAATCATCGACGATTAACGTCGCAGAGTTTCACATACGGAGAGCAGAAGTCTAAAGCACGACGTTTATTTTAATAACATAGTTTTATTTTTATAATAAGGTTTAAATAAAACAAGATTCGATCAGGCCCTGTTTACAGTCAGTGAGGCGGCTGGTGAAATATCAGTTAAATATCCGTCTTCGATTTCATTTTATTATCCAAAGGAGGACAGGATTATTTATCGCGTGTAAGCGTACGTGTTTCAGTCGAACCCGTAACCGCGTCCTCGTCCTTTTCTGTGTTGTAATCGAGCCTTTATTCCACTAGCACTCATGACAAAAAGTGCATCAGTGTTGTTGCTTTTCGTTCTTTTTTTTTTTCCCCCTCCGATCCATTTTCATCACCTGTACTCGCACACCTCTATCAGTTTATTAACTCGAGCAAAAGCAAGCGTTCCTTTCTTCCCTCAGCTTTCTGTGTGCTGTTATCTGTACGTACAGCAGGTTCCTCATCGGCTCTCCGACCCACCGCCGCTGGACTGTCCGGAAGCGTCGCGTTAATTATTTTACACTGAATATGCGTGGAAAAGACCTTTTTTGACCCGTCACGCTGGTGAAGCAGAACAGTAAATCGTACGGTAAGAGAATACATGGCTGGAATAAACAGGATACATTATGTTCCACTCTATGTAGAAATGGAAAGTCAGAACCGACAGTTACGGCGGTTATGACATCTGTGTATTCACACTACAGAGAAGAAGAAAGAATTGCTGTTTTATTTGCTGGTGACGCCTTGAGGAGCCATGTTGGTTTGATGTCGAGTGCCGAACTCGAGGCGACAAGTCGATTAGAGCGGTTTAGGATACAACATATAGACATGTTACTTGCCCTTTCATATTCAGGAGCTTAAACCTCCTTTTCCGACTGTAGACTGTCCAATTTATCATCAGAGCCAGAAGATGAACTGATCAGATTTTGGAATTGATCAGGATTAACATCATAGCAATTTAAAAAATAAATAAATAAAAATTCCAAAAGCTTTATGTAACACATTCGCAATCAGGAATTCAAGACTTTTTTCATCTATCCGAGATTTGTCTCAGTCTGAAGAACGAGTGGTTGAATGTTTTTAGGATTTCTATGGAGGTTTCACTGTAACCAGCAGATGCACTGATTAGTTTTTTGAAAATGAACTAACTTTTTTCTTTTAAATAGCTTCCTCCCTGTTTTTTTGCCCTCCATCAAGCAAAGAAACCAACTAAGGAGATGGGAAGTGGCAGAGGAACTGTTCGAGACGTTAATGAAACCTGGAAGGATGCTGCTGCAAACTACATCGACGAAAAGTGGTCGGGGGAAAAATTGATAAAACGCTTGTTGAAGTTGCATCATTAAAAAAAAAAAAAAAGAAGTAACCGAGCATTTCTGTATACTCGAAGGATTGGGACTAAACAGCTGTGTGTCCACTTGTTGGTGAGAATCACCAGGACAAAAACGCTTTGGTTTGGGAGCTCGGCAGCATAAAGACTGGAACTGGGAGTGATGTGGGAAAAAGGTCATGTGACCTGACGAGTCCAGATTGGTCCTATTCCAGAGTGATGGGCGTGTCAGGGTGAGAAGGGAAGCGCATGAAGGGTTGCTCCATCATACATAGTGTCGACTGTACAAGTCCTCTGGAGACAGTGTTACGATCTGGGGTTAATCAGTTACTCGGGTCGAGACTCAGCAACGTTATGGGGCAATAAAATGAAGTCAGCTGACCACCTGAATGTACTGAATCACCAGGTTATCACATCTAAGGAGGGTTTCCTTCTTCCATGATGGAACACACCATATTCCAGGACTGGGAGAAAGCACAAGGAATCATTTTCATAACCCGTATTCATTCGGCTCCAGACGCTGCCCTCACTCTCGGACACGAACATCCACCAGCACCAAACAAATTAGCGCTGAAGGTTTTATTGGTTTTCTTGTTAAACCTGGTGCCTCGCTGACATTTAAAGGTTAACGAAAAGCCAGTATCGTTTAATATTTAACAGTAAGTCAATAAGCACAAGGTTTCATAATGCAGGACTGTAGAGGAGAGGCTTTAGTCCCCCATACCCCCCCGCCCCCCCCCCCCCCCCCGGCTCGTTCTTAATCATCACACTTTCTATTACGTCTTCATTACAGTGTCATATAATTATTGTATTTTTTAACGTTTGACGTTAATATGTTTATCATGGTCCTCATTGTGTGTGTGTGTGTAATTTATCATGAAGAGAATCGTTTCCTTTCTGCTGATCCCTCACACAGCTTCTGGAGGTTTAGATCAGATTATGTAATGACACAGGGTCCAGCACTGACCGCCAAATCTTCTTTAGTCTGACAAACGGCTTACTGTGTGCGTGTGTGTGCGTGTGTGTGTGTGTGTTTAGAGAAGCAGGCCTTGTGAGCCAGTAAGAGGCCCGTCTTGAATGAAGCGATCGACGATTGTAGCATCTACTATACGCAGGTTTTGTTTTGTGTGTTAAATCCATTCCTGTTGCACTGCCGCGCTCGAATGTTCAGCATTTCCACTAATCTTCATCGCATTATTTCTTTTACTGAAATAAACCCAAATGATCCATCTTTATATATATATACAGATTGCAAACGTTACTGTTTGTTTTCATGTAAGACTGATGAGACTGAAGGAAGGTCTGAGATCCTCAGAGGTGGTTTAGCAGCACAGTTTTGCTTTTTCTTCTTTTTTACTCCAATGACTACGGGCCTCATTTTTCAGTCTGTTTATAAAGCTGTGGAATTATTCTCGAGAGGAAAAACCAAAAAGGATAAAATCCAGACAGATTTCGAAACCCTCCTTAAAGCTGATGTTGGGAAAACACTCGGTTCTTCGCAGTCAGTGAATGACATTAAAGACCACTAAAGCCAAGTGCGCACTACACGACTTTCAAAACCTCATACACAACTCGGAATGTGACGTGAACTGGACAGGAGAGTTGCACTAAACACACACGTACATGCACAACGCTTGGAGGAATCATCATCCCCGAATCCCACTTTGTCCAACGATGTTCAGAGCACCATCGTGGCATTTAGACATCAGTCCATAATCTGTATCGACGTAAAAGAGAATGTGGAGGGAAAATATCGCCCAATATTTTAGTAATCATATCATATCTGTCCTTCCTTTCCCCCATTCCTAACAACTATTACGAGTTACTGTAACTTCGCCCTCGCACGCTCGCATACACACGACAAACCTTCAGGGATCTGCTGCACATGAGCTCAGATGGGTTTGATTTCCTACCAGATCTTCACTGGTGGTTTTTGCTCGCAACAGACTCGGGAAGGCACCATGTTCCCACCTGATCATCAAAACGAGTCTGTGACTGGATGATTATGCAGCATGTTCTTGTCTTACATGGTCAAAGAGAACCTACAATAACGCAGCTCAGCCAACGCAGCATGTCGGCTATCGGAACCACAAACCAAGTCCGGATCTTTTTCTAGTGCACCATTTGTTTTTAGTTCATTAACATGTTTGTGTGCACGATTGAAAAATATAATTTATTTACCCCTGACTGTATGAGGAACTCCAGCTTGAAGAACCAGCAGGACCGGTAGCTCTAAGTTACTGACCAGAAGGTTGGTGGTTCAAGTCTCAGCTCCACCAGGTTGCCATTGTTTGGCCTTTGAGAGAAGGGCCTTAACCCCATCTGCTCCAGGGGCGACGTATCATGGCTTATCACAATTACACTGGGATATCCGAAGAAGGAATCTCACTGTGCAGTAATGCATATCGCCGGCACGGTGGCTTAGTGATCAGCACTGTCGCCTTGCACCTCGAGGTTCCGGGTTCAATTCCCAGCCAGGTTTGATTCCCGCCTCTGTGTGCATGGAGTTTGAATGCTCTGTTCCAACGCCCCCGCCCCCCCCCCCCCCCTTTTCCAACCATCGGTATAGACGATGAGTGAGTGAGTAATGTCTATATGACAGACTTAATTAACTCCTCAATTTACAATCAAACGTATTTTTTAAATAAATTACGACCTGTTTACAAATAAATAAATGAGGCCCAATAAGAGTGTAAGCAACAGTGTGCTGCTGTACCGTACCTTCCGTTCAGCATTTACATCACCGTGGTCCTCTACACTTCATCATCATCATTTCAGTTAAGTTTGCGTACACGCCCTTTCAGAGAAGCACTTTATCTCCATGACGGAGAGACGGTTCCTTAACAACCGAGTCCTCCTGATTACACTCAGCAGGGTGATTCCTTAATCCCGTAGCACAAGTTAGTTCCCATAGAGCTAGCGGTTTGCGTATGGCACACATTTAGGCGATCGCATCCGAGCTCCATCCGGTCCATCAGTTTATTCCCCTTTTGAATGATCGTGGGTTTTAAAGATTGTTAAACTTGTACACGATATCCAGCAGAGTTTAACAGTATTGCTATTTTGTTATATAGAGGACAGTGTAAATATATTCCGCCGTCTCGGTAAACTGTTCTAGTACAACGTTGCACGTGTTTGAGTCTTTGATCGTGAAGTACAATAAATTTTATTGCAATTTGTTTTCCACATCTCTGTCTCGAGTCTTGTCTTATTTATACATTCAGTGTGTACCGGCGTAACGGTTTTTACAGTTTACGGCTTTTGTTAAACATTCACCCAAACATTCAGCTTCCATTTGTAAAGGTCTATTTGTATAATATTCCTCATTTCCAGTGGCTAACGTACTGGTGATAACGGATCCCTGTTAATGCTTAAACACTTGGTGATTAGTGGTGTTTTTGTTTTGAGTTTCATGTTATCACTTTCTGCAACAGATCAAAGGTGAGTAAACAAACACAAACATCTCCATCACATGACCGGTCGTTCTCTAATCAGTCCAGAGTGATTAAATAAAATGAAAAATCTATACAAAGTTGAAATAGATGATTTTATTTTTTTACTGCTAATTCTCTGGGCCAATGAGATTCAATTCGCTAAATACAAGGCCTGTTCAAGTCAAACCGGTTCTGGGAGTTAAAACGCCCCTTATTTCTCAATATAATCCCCTGATACACTAAGCGCCAGGTGTTCCGCTCTCTAAATGTTCCCGGGAACGACTGCTTCTTTCTTTCAAGTTTTTTCTCTTTCAGGTCCAGAATCCTACAGATGCTCTTTGTAATGTCTTTTTCTTATATGCGTTTTGGCGGTGGCTCAATAAGACTCCGGTTTGAATGTGTGGTCCTATTTAAGAGAACATGTTACTTAAAGTTAACATAAAAGTTGTTTTCCTTGCTTTCCAATTCCCAGACTGAATTACGTAGAGAGAGCTGGATCATTTCATATGGTATAGAATTTGTGTAAACCAATTACATTCTACAATCTTGTGAGAATCTTGGCGGTGATGGTGAATATATAACTATAATATTATATTACAGCGGTACTTCGGCATACAATCCATTAATCCGTTCCGGAGGTGAAATTTCGTATTGTGAAACACATTGTCCCATAGGAAATAATGTAAATGCAGATAATTCGTTCCAGCCACCTGAAAATATTACCAATATTACCATTATTTCGAACACTATAATCATATTTCTGCATATAATAACAATCAGATCATTTAGAAAAGACATGCAAGTTAAATAAAATGTGTAATAAATAGATATTAAACCTCACTTAATCTTAATTTATGATTCCTCTCGGCACCGGTTGCTGTAAAAAACAAACTGAAAGCGGCTCCTTTTTCTTCTTGATGACATTCTCGGGACCTGCGTTGCTGTGTGCTGTGTCTTTATTAAATTTTGCACAAAATGCAACCCCCCCCCCCCCCCCCCCCCCGAAATAAACGCATAAACTTGCTTTACTTGGCTTTCCACTAATGCAAATAAGTTTTGAATTACCGCCAGACGTCCGCGCCACTTGGTTCCACTTGGTTTGGTTGTTCATATGCCGATGAACATTGTATGCCGAGGCAAATTTCTTGCAAAATTTCAGTTCTTTAGGTGAAAAATTATATGGCGCGGCATCCGTTTGCCACGGTAAAACATGCAATATGTTGAGGCCATTTGTTACCTGCGTTCAATCACGCAGAATTGATGTACGCATTTGAAGTTCAGTTACCTGATTTTTAGAAATGGTGGGAAAAAAAGTTTAGATGTATCATAATTGTTCTTTGTGGCAATTCAGGTATCACCACACTGACTCCAAAGTCGATTAAAAAAAAAAAAAAAAAACGTATGTGTGCATTTGTGGTGGTCAAATGTTGCAGTTCCTCTATAATCCTACAGGTGCTGCACCCTAAACTATTAAAACATTGTCAGGCTGCACAGCATTTTATGTGGTGGGATCAAATTATTTGCTATGTTTGTTTTCAAATCAGTATATTTATAAATTGTGATACTTATAGAATTGCTATACAGATCAAATCATTTACATTTAGGCATTTGGCAGACGCTCTTATCCTGAGCGACTTACATTTTCATCTCATTACACATCTGAGCAGTTGAGGGTTAAGGGCCTTGCTCAAGGGCCCAACAGTGGCAACTTGGTGGTTGTGGGGTTTGAACCTGGGATCTTCCGAATCGTAGTCCAATGTCTTAACCACTGAGCTACCCCTGGCCCCTATCATCATCACATGGGTATCGTGATAATATCGTATCGAGCGATCCCTGGTGATTCCCATCATTACTGTTCATTGTCTATTGTAGACTGATTCGTTATATTTTCGTGATACCCCTGGTATCGATCCTGGGCTCCTTCGTGTAGATTCCTTCCTTAACTGTTAATTAAACTGATAATTCAGGGTGGATTTAAATCATGAGCTTATA
Organism: Channallabes apus; assembly: GCA_030522415.1. NCBI lineage: Eukaryota > Metazoa > Chordata > Actinopteri > Siluriformes > Clariidae > Channallabes > Channallabes apus. Next base: position 2,784,960 of record CM060118.1, on the reverse strand, counting down.
ACCTCAGGAAATAGGAAAAAAAATATTCACGGGATAACATCGACTAGTAGAAGACGGCAAGACACTTAAGCAGAGCTCCAGAATAAACCGTGTCCCCGGCAATATGAGGCAGCAAAGCTAACTCGGTTAGCAGAGCTAATCAATCACGGGTGTGTGTGAGGATCAGAGCTGAATGGGGTATACACCAGCCTGAGAAGTGGCATCACAGGAACCTGATGTGACGTCTCATCTCAGAGGAAGCATCGAGTGGTCAAGTGTGTTCTTAATGCCGTTCCTCTATACACTGTAAGTACTGTAGTTTACACTGGAACCAGATGTCATTTCTCCAGGGTCATGTTGTAACCCATAACCATACACAAAATTGACACAAATGAGTCGACATTCAGTGCTTTCGTAACAAGAGATGGACAAATATAAAGGGAATGATGTACCTGGCCCATAAACAATAATGATGTCTGTACATCTAGTGGTAGGAAAAAAAACAGTGAGTCTGAGGTAATGGTGTGATCCACAGAACTAAGCCCTGCCTCTCTCTCTCTCTCTCTCTCTCTCTCTCTCTCTCTCTGTCTGGGTGTGCAATTGTTCCCTAGCAATGTCTCTTGGCAAGGGTCTGTTTACTTTCTAACATATCGTTGGTGAGCATTATCTTTCCACCATCTCACTGGTTTGGCTCTGGACTAAATGAGGCCATGTGTTGAGCATCTGTCAGGGCGGCAGAGACTTGGGCAGTATTTCCAGCTGCGACCCAAATCTCAGCTTCATACTGATGTTTTTATTCAGATACGTTTCCATAGTAACCGCAGATAAATTACCAGACTTGAATAACCTTGTGGTGATGTTTATACACCATTTTTGGAATGGGTCATGGGCAGGATAATTATTTTTCGCCAAATAAGAAGCAAAGCTTTGTTTTCTATCATGTCATCTTAGAATTTTTACACTATGCTAAATTAAATCTGTATATAAATGAAATAATGTATAAATGTATCACTAGGGTAAGGATCCAGGTACTGTAGGCCAAAATCACTTATCCCAGTGTTTCACTAGTGCTCAGACACCATCAAGGTAGAAAGTTTTTAGTATGCCGGAGCTCTGATCGGACTGCCTGTCTGATTAACGTCCGAAACACCGGCCTCCCAGGAACTCCTTTAATATTTGCCTAAGCATGTGTAAATAACTTGGAGTGAAGTCAGGACTGTACGGGGGGGATGTGGCAATAAGTCCCAGCCGAGTTCCTGTATCGTGCAAGTGGTGTTGCTGAATGAGTGTGTACAGTTCACACACACAGATGTCAATTTTCAAAGATCATGTGTTTCACTCGCCGAATGTTCACAGGAACGATTGCTGAGAGCTCCGAGTCACCTCGACCGGGATCTTTATTCACAACCTTTTTTTTCCCCAGCGTTCAGTAGATTCGTAGATTTAAATACCGATCGCTTTTACACCCATTTACGAGAACGTTTATCACAAATTAGATTTAAACAATGGTTTTTAACTCTGCCTTTTAACTTATCCTTCATGACATTAGAGACACGAAAAAGGACCTTCTGTAAATTTACATGAAACATTTTAATGATTAAATGATTTTATTTGAGTGAATTGAATAAGGAGACTGAACTAGTAAAAGACTGAAAGACAATTGGTACTGCGCATAGATCACCAGTTTTTTCATTACCAAGAAGATGAAGACAAAAAATGTGTCTGAGGATCGCTGTAAGAGTTCTGGAATCATGAAGTCCATGGAACATCAGCAGAAAGATGAAGACGTGTCCAGTACTTACTGATTTTCTATAATTATGTGACCTGGGGTTTCTGCAATTGTGAAACTTTCTGAAACACATTAAACAACTGGTCCACATTAAAAAAAAAAAAAAATAAATTTAATTTTTTTTATTTTAGAAATCAGGAGCCTAATTTGTATTCCTGTTGTATCTAATAATATCTAGCAGTGGCGCAGTTTTATCTTCATACACAAACATCATATAACAATGAGCTGTTTATTCTGTGAAGGCTTGATGATGAGGATTAATGTCTGAGGTCTTTAGAAATCGATCATCTTTGACGGGCACTTAGAGAGTCCTGCCCTAACTACAGTCCAATGCTGAAAGCGATGCATGACACACGCCTTCCTGGCTGCGAAAATATTGATGATTCATTCATTTCCTCTGGCTTTCTATTTTTACAGCAAGTGCAGAGCAGAAATATTCTTTAACTAATAACGATCTAATAACTTTTGCGGAATATATGTGTGCAAATTCCACGCGCACAGACCCTAGGTGGGACACGAACTCCCGACTTTGGAGATACTAAGGGTCAGTGGTAGCTTGGCCACGGTGCTAACCAATAAACATATATATAGTTGTCGCCTCAATGTCATTACGGTCCTTATAACATATTCTCAGCAAAGCTTTATGATGTAAGCTTGTGAAATTCAGAGTTATCAAGTATATTAATACTTCACAAAACTGCTTTATATTGGAGCTGTGGTGCATTTCTTGTTCAAATGAAGCTGGACCCACTCTCTTTGTTCCACTCTTCTCTTCTTGGTCTGTTTTAGGATTTCATTGAGATTTAAGCCTTTGAGGACATGTTCTGGATGTTCTGGTAGAGCATAGAATTCTATTATTTCTTCACACAGGGCCAAGTAGGTATACACTATATAATATACACACTGTATGTGGTTGTGCAGAAGAAGAAACTGGTTCAAAATGTTTGTGGATACCCAACCATCGTCTTTGTATACTGTAGCAATAGAACTTTCCTTTAGTGGAACTAAGGGGCCAAAACCAAGTCCAATCATGACAAAATTGGCGAGAAGGAGTCTTCTGTGCAGAGCTCTGATCTTAACACCTTTGGAGGTGAATTGAAATCTTGATTGCCCTCCAGACCTCCTCACCTCCATCAGTGACTGATCTCAATAAGACTAAGTGACTAGATAGATTATCCTAGGCTTGCGGGGGGCCTGGAGCCTATACCAGGAGACTAGGGGCACTACCCTGGATGAGGTGCCAATCTGTCAAGAAGTACACTCCACTTAAAAATGTTTATAAGATCACAATATTGTAAGATGATTTAAATTGAAGCAGGGGTGAAAAGGTCGGCTTTGTGGCTTGTTGTGGGTATTAGGTTGTTGTGTGATGTCGTGTTTTCCATATACGAAGCTGCTGAGAAAGAGCCTGAAACAGTGCAGTCATTTTACTTGCTGTTTTTTTATTTTTTTTGCACCATTATTATTTATTTATAATGTATTCAACACTAAAATTTCACATCAGTGGTTGCATTCCTTTTTGCTTCATATTATAAGGATTTATTTCCTGTCTCAACTATATATTTACATATATATATATATATATATATATATACACTATACTATACTATACTATATATATTATAAACACTTAAACTGCTATATCATAGATGGTACAGGTTTTTTTTTCTAAAGATGTCAGATCATGTAACTTAATTTTTGTGCATATATTTTTCATGTAGAAGTGTGTATATATATTAAAAAAATTTTTGGCCCACTATGTATATTACTTTTGATTTATATACTTTTATGGTCACATGAGAGAATATTGTGATACTATACTATACTATACTGTACTATACTAAACTGTACTATACTATACTATACTGTACTATATTATACTATACTGTACTATAGTATACTATACTGTACTATACTATACCGTACTATATTATACTTTACTATACTAAACTGTACTATACTATACTATGCTATACTGTACTATATTATACTATACTATACTGTACTATATTATACTATACTATATTATACTCTACTGTACTATACTATACTGTACTATACTATACTATACTGTACTATACTATACTATACTATACTAGATGGAATTACACTATTTTTAACTAGAAGTGTATCTAAAATACCCCAGCCTGCCACACATTGCAGACAAACTTTTTTTTTTCACACTTTTGTAAGTCTCTGTTGGTCCACTTGGTGGCGCTAGTACGCCATTATCACCATCTAGACTCAGCTCACTGGCTCTGGGTTTTACATTTACATTTTTCACAACAGCATCACCAGTTAGTCATGTAACATTAAACACATTTTTTCATTTTGAAAAGACGACGTACACACACACACACACACACACACACACACACACACACACACATAAAGCAATACTATTTAATGGCAATTCCTATTCAGATGGGATTCCCAAAGGATGTCATTAGTCACAGGTTTTGTTCCCTTTCACAGATCCACATTAGACATGTTGCACAGTTTGGATGACAGTTTTGTGCCAAATTACCTTCACATCTCTGATATTACTTTACAATAGTCGTGTAAGTAAAAGCTAAAAGATTTAGATGTAGATAATTTATTTAAAACATCACCAATGCGCGCATCTTGTCCCTTCCCTGGTTACTTTAACTAAACTTTAACCTTTATTTTTACAAATATTAATTTCTTACCAAATTATTCCACTTAGAAACTTTAATGCACTAAATTCCAAATTTATTTTATATAAAAACATTCGAATATCAGTTGCTTTATCTAATCACTCCATTTAATACACACCGATCCGCCATAGCATTAACACCACATAGGATTAACACATTAATGTTATCATTAAGATACCAGTAAACCACCATCTGCCTCCAAACTCCACAGATCCCAGTCTGATCGGGCGTCCATGGGATGAACCGGACCCGGACAAACAGGTCCGGTCCAACCTGCAACCTACGTCCTGCTCACGGACACCACAACACACCCCCAGGTGACACGAGGGGAACCTACACGTTTGGCTTTGTAATGTTTTGGCTCATCAGTGGATCTTAAGTTACAGTGAGTAGAATTTAATTTCTATTCCTTTCTGTCATTTTAAATCATTAACCGAGTACATTTACATTATGAAAACAAAAATGCAAAACATATATGAAAGTATATTTATGTTCTGTTTCAATTTAGACCAGGAAATGTACTGTAAGAATGCTTTGCCATTTGAAAAGCATTCTTTGTTACGTGGACATGTCTAGCCTTGAGAACCTGCTCTGTTTTATTCATTACATAGGCAGAGGTTTCGTCTCCATGAGAACTACTAGCGTTTTGTTGTCCAGTGTTTGAGTGCTTGCTGAGCTGCTGATGAACAAACTGGCAGCTGCTGAGTTACAGACAGGGGACTCGATTAAGAACAGACTGTATGCTAGAACAAAGAAGTCTGGCGACATCATGCCTTAGCCCTTTTAACGTTAATCAATGCGCTTATTGGTTCCTTCTCATGTAAACATTAGTACAGGCCATCATAAACAAGCCTTTAAACATACAGATTAACCATAAAAGAATACAAACTACTGTATACCTGAAACATCCATCCCTACAAGTCATCCGTTATACAGGGGGACGCGGAAGATCAGGGAAATTAACACTTTATGCCAAGTAGCTACATCCAATCCAAAACATCCAATTACATCATTTTTTCGTGATTTCTTAGTAGACGCATTCATTAGAGTCGTCCTCCTCCTGCCTCCTCCAATCACGTGGGGTTAAGTGTGAGGATTTTATCTGCCACTTCACAGAACCACAGGGACCAATCCAAGAACCCAGAAACTATTGATCCAAGCTGTTGTTCTGTCAATCCGTGCTACCTATCATTTTTTGCTACTTAACAGTTGGGATCCGTTTAATCCGTTTTGTTGATTATATACTGCTATATATATACATCCACTGAAGGGAGAATGATTTGCCGGGAATAAGAATATGCTACCCCAATGTATCCAGCAAGTATTTTTACAATAAAATATCAAAACATGCTTCACTTACAGTTACGCAAAATTATCTGCAGTTGGGTTAGATTAAAACTTCTCTCGGTCGTCTTATCAGAACTTGTCTTGTCTTCCCAGGTGTGAACGTGTTATATCAGTTCATCTGTAACTGCGGTCAGAGCAAAAATGGACCCCCAGCTTGTCATTTGCAGGAAAGTAGACCAGCATGCAGTGATTCGTTGTTTTTGGTCCAAGGGTGTACCTGCTGCCGAAACAACTTACGAGTCATGCTGTCGTGTCTGTATATTGAGGATTTCGGCGGCTTGTAGGTGCATTACGGTCGATCCTGGGTCGTCCGCATGCTCTGGGGATACACCTATACATATAAACTATCATGTTGATTGGGTCTGTTGAGTGATGCGTAAAGCCACGCCCACCTCCAGGGAAAAATGCTATATTCGTCCAAAAAAGGGGCTCGCATACCCACTGTCCATAATGTCCCTTCTACTCCATGTTTTGATTTCATTCATGGCGCAGGTATAAATACTGCGGGCAAATACTAATGAACTGGCAAAGTTCCATTAATTTCTGTTCAGCCAGTTTTGCATGATGTTGTAACAAAATCTGGCTGGACAGAAGTTTCTACTTCTTGAAAGGAAAGAACAATAAGTTCTTTTGCGTTAATATGCCACTCGACTACTTTGAAAGAAAGCTGATAAGTGACGAAGTAAGCCTGTTATAATAATTGCATGTGTATTTTATCTGTTTTAAACTTGGTGTTATTTGATCTTATTGGTTTAGAAATTTATATTTCAATAAAACCCTACACACTTCTTTTCTAATTACACGTGATAAAATCTAAAGGCTCACTGTGTTAATATTTATTGTGCTTAAATTTGATCCTAATAAGATTTGATTTACTTTGAATTCTACATTTGTACTGTAATATTAGTACTGTGATTATGAATTCGGTCAAGTACAGTCTTTCACTTGCTATTATCAGCTACTATGTGTAGCTCTAATGGAGCGCGTCTCATTAATCCGGCAGAGAATGAACTAAGGCATGAGGCGTCAGTCTGTAGTTATATAGCGCCACTCAGTGGTAAAAGCCAGCAAATGCACAAACCCAAATGCTGTCGCCACCGGTAAAACGAACGCTCCAATTAGGTGACCACTGTAGTTGGGCGGTAGTGTCACCTTGCGCCTCCAGGGTCCGGGTTCAATTCCCGGCCAGGTTAGATTCTCACCGAGTTTGCGTGTTCACCACATGATCGGTGGGTTTCCTCCGGGTACTCTGGTTTCCTCCCACAGTCCAAGACATGCAGATTAGGCTAATTGGCATTCCCAAATTCCTGAAGTGTGTCTGCCCTGTGATGGATAGGGTACCCCGCCTCCGCCCCCGTGACCCTGAATACAGAATTAAGCGATATAGACGAAGAGTGAGTGGTTTTTGGGTAATACAGGATGTTACACGATTTTCCATATATGGTAATTCTGTGCTTTAAAAAATAAATTATTATTAATAATAATAATAATAATAATAATAAAATGGATTAATTAAAAAAAATGCAAAGCTGTTACTAGCAATAGCAAAATACATCCAGCAAAAAAACCTTGTGTGTTTTCTTATATTTACTGTTTAAATCTGGACTCTGGAAGTCATTTATCTGTTTAAGATCTTACTTACTTAGTTACTTACTTACTTAATCTGCCAGTCTTACTTAGCTTAGAAAATAGTTTTAATTAGAATACTAATGTATGTACTGTATGAGTGTATACAGTTTAACGGTTATGTGTTAATAATATAATAAGTGACATAATAATAATTTTTTTTTTCCTATTTGTGCTTCATTTGCTAACCAGACCGCCGTCACCGCTAAAAATACATAAATGAGTCACCGCGTGAATCTCCATCACTACCTTCTGTCTTTCTCTGCATCGTTCTCCTCTCGACTCAGGGTGGTGTTAGGGACGAGGAGGGATTTACATCCTGCACCTGAGTGGAAACAACTCAGCGAGAGAGAACGTGTTGTGAGCAATAAGAGGAAACAGGTGCGATATAAATAACATCTCAATAGACAGAGGAGGAGAAAAGGAATGGGGTTGTGAATACAGTATGATGATGCTGCAGTGCTGCAGTTTGACGCTTTGTCTATTAGCCCGAGCTATTTATTTTTACTCACATTGTGCACAATACACTACATTCATACTGATTTTGTAAGCCTGAGGATGCCAGTGTGAATCGATTCTCAATTGCAGCGTTCACAAACACACACGGAGCTCCGGTGGTTCTGCTGAATGCTCCAGATTTGCAGCAGAGACCAAAAATAGGACCCAAAAATTGCAACTTTATTTACCATAACTGTCAAATATTAAAGAGCAGGGGTGTGATTATTATTTACCTGTACATTCATCATGCTTATGTTGCATTTATTTAAATTTTTACGTAAACATCATTAATGTTACCTCCAGGTTGCAGGTTAATAATGCTTGGTTTGTTTCCTCCAGGTACTCCGGTTTCCTCCCACAGTGCAAAGACATGCAGATTAGGTATATATCTACCTTTATTTCTCTATACACTTTGTCTGTGCACTGATGCACTTATCCGAGTGTTTCACTAGTGCTTGGACACCATCAAGGTAAAACGTTCTCTCACCAGACTGAAGCTTTAAATCTGAAACCCCGGCCTCCCAGGAACTCCCTTACCATGTCCCAACCATGTGGAAATGTCTTGGAGCAGGGTCAGGACTGTACGGTAGATGTGGCAGTAACACCCAGTTCCATTTATGGAAGGTATTTCCAGTGTCAGTGCTTTGTAAGTGTGAGAGGTAGATCTCTATATTTAACATAAGAAGCTGTTTATTTGTGTTTTAGAGATAAAACTAGAGTCTGGTGAAGAAATGACTGTTCGTAACTGTTATAGGTGATAAGCCTGTTTAAGGACATTCCACAAATGGATAACAAAAAGTTTGTAAGGTTGGTAATCAGGCTGAATCACACCACTCTGTCACTTACAGTATGTTTTAATATAACAGCGAGTCTTTAGGGGTTTATACACGATAGTCATTGTTAAGCTAAAGCGTGGCCTGATTGAAAAATGGTTTCTGGTTTGGAGATTTCTGAGAAAAATCACTAGCATGTGAAAAAAAAGACATGTGCGTTTCTGGTGTATTATTTTTGGTTACATTTTATCTGTTAAAATCTACAGTGAACTCATCGGGTGTCGTCCTGACATCATCATGAACTTCCCAAATCCATTTCTGAATAAGCTTCTTGTTTTTATTTTCTCTCTCCACTGTGATTTTTGATCTTCTCTCACAAACTCCATCACAGATTCTACTCCATATATTCACTTTCATTATTCTAGTGTTAGATGTTGATTCCAATAGATCTACTACTTCTCTTGTAGTTGAGTCTGTCTGTGAGAGAAACATGCACGCTTTCACAGGCGTCATACAAACCCCACTATCATAATCTACCTAAGAACATTTAGTTTCAAATCTCTAACCAGAATGCGGATGAGAAATGAGTGAGACGTTTGATGAGACTGAAATACGCCAGAAAGTACAGTGTTCTTGGTTTCATTCTGACAAGTGTGTGGGGTTTTTTTTTTCTTTTTTGTTTACAGCAGCATAAAAACCCTAAGATTTTCTTGATAAGCATTTATAATATTTCTTACATTATATACATGCAGTCAAAATAATGCAGAATGTAAGTCAAGGGGAAACCAAACTGCAAGAAAGTCAAAGAATAACACTTTATTGTTATATTTTGCTTCATTAAATGCAATAATGCAATATATATATATATATATATATATATAAATAAATATCAAGAAAAATGGGACGTAAAAAAGTGCAGATGTCTCTTGGGGCAGGTATCATGCTGCCCCATGCTCAACAAACAGAGCAGTTTGTCTGAAGTTTCAATATATTCTGTTGCCACCAAGACCTTGTTTTACACATGGTATGAAAAAATAAGCACTGTAACCTTTGGATTATGTAGTGAATAATGTATATACTGTACATTAGAAATACTTGTTTCCCAATGCAAAGTCCTCCATTTTCCAATAACTAATACTGTATGTTTAGGCTACAGTAGCTTCAGGTCTCTTGTATGATTTTAAGGGCTGGGATTTTTTTCCAACTTGTCAACACTGATTAATGTTTAATTCACTAGATATTATCCTATATCATAATCTCATCTATTGACTCAATTTTATTTGAGCTGTTGTTGGTCCAGAGCCCATCTTAAGAACATTACACACTGAAGAAGGCATGTGTGTTACAAGTCTTCCTGTTTCTGCATGGCAATGCATTTGCAACAGGCTGCAAACTAAACAAAACTAAAAAACCAAAACATGTTGAGTGTTAACATGAATTCGTTAAAAAGGCCAAAAAATAGTATCGGGTTCTAGATGGAATCTGTATTGTAAAAAGTCTAAATCTATAGGGTTAAAAGGAAAGTTTTAGTATAAATATCTATATAAAATTATTTCCAGGGTACCTGCTTTGATCTCAAACTGTGCACTATATGTTTTTCCCATGTACATGATGGACTGGAATCACAATTAGATTATAGTTATTCCTGAATAAGAATTCATTTCTAAGAACCCTCCAGGAACCATGGAAGAATCCTGATTTCAGTTATATTCCAGAGCCCTTATTTAACCCAATCAGACTGTGGTATTATGCAAATTAATGTAAATAAGTACCATTTACTTTTTATTGTGTGAATGTGAACGTCTGGCAACAGACCATGATTGCCTTCAGGGGTAAGAAGTATGAGTAACGATAAAGATCAGTGAATTGCTGGAAGCTGTGTTTGACAGACAGACGAGTTGTGCAGATGGTGGTTGATTAAGCAAAGATTTGCCACTGGAATAGAAATATAAATTTAGCCTGCTGTCAAAAATGAAAAGAGCAAAGTACTACAGTGCAAAAAAAAAGGGTAATGTTCCAGTATTTATACAGTACTGTGCAAAAGTCTTGAGCCCCACCGTATTTCTTCATATTAAATAAAATTTCATTTAATGATGTAGATCCAATTAAACAGACAAGAACAAATGTTTTACAACCTCGGCAGCGACCTCATTTCCCCTCTCGTCTGTTTCTGATCTGCTATCATTATCTACCTGTTTCTCACTGGTTCATGTCTTAAGTTAGATTATTATTTTATGATTTAATGATTAATAGATCATTAGTCTATCATTAGATCATAAAGTCTGGCTCTTTGGAAGCAAACTATTGTACATTGTGCAAAAATATACTATATAATATATACATCATGCATACTATATATATTTTAATATTGTGGTTAATAATGTAAAGGAATGATGACAATTAACCTTTATTAAGGTTTAGGCATCACCCATACTGTATATATACTTAATACAACTAAGTTCAACATTCCGATGACATCACACACTAAACTGTTCAACTCCATTAACACGAGCGACTGAAAAACAAATGAACGCCAGCAGCAGTTACTGTTTACTGAGTAAATAAGTGGCTTCCAACAGACCACCGCTGTCTTTGCAGGAAGATATAATGAGCAGTGATAGAGATCTTTGAATTGAGTTCTGTGAATTGCTGGAGGTTCTGTGAGAGAGACAGACGCAGGAGGTGGATTAGACAGAGATTTGGCGCTCTTTAGACGCCTGCAGTTTTTGTTATAAATGGATTTTTTTCTGTAAGTGCATGTCCCGGGTTTATGGGATCTATACCAATTTGGGGGGGGGAAAAGTTGCACTATTCTGAATTGTAGAGGTGCTCAGGGACTGCGAGGACCTTCTCACCAGCAGCAAAGCAGGAAGAATTCAAGTGTTCATTAATCGCTGATTATGAACTTTAGGCAGGGATGTGGATTGTAGAAGGAGAGGTAATCTGTGTCAAAGCCACCATGAATTTGGTTTGGTTGGGTCTATGCTGTTGTCATGACCTTGATAAACCTGCAGAAGTGTGATCTTCAGTTTGATTGTATCAGAGCGCAGAACCGGTAGATGCTGAGAGATAAAAAAAGTGTGGTATTTTTAGACATGCTTCAGACTGGTAACAGGATGTTTGTTGAGAGGTTGTAGAAAGGTCTGGGTGATGTGGTATTAATTACAAAGGTCAGAAAGTTATATTCAGTCGATTTATTTCTGCAGATTTTCTAGCACCATGCAGTGAGGTAGGAATACATACTGGATGGGAAACGGCTCCATTACAGGGCACAATGCACATACTTATTCACACCTACGGGTCATTTAGGAGCATTTCAAACTCCACATTGGTAATATCCCAAGCTGAAGATTCAGCTGCAGTTCCTAGTTTGATCTCGAGCTTGTTGATCTCGAGGCTGTTACTCTTTATTTGCCTACACCTTCATCTCTCTTCATGCACCTGCTTTAATCATCATAAAGTATACACCTGTGAGGTACAGTACTGTGCAAAAGTCTTGAGCCCCCTCATTTCTTTATATTTTGCTTCCATAGCTCCAGATTTTGTTAATGTAGTTTAATGTCGTCTTGAGGAATAGTTCTCCAGCTTTTCTGAAGGACTTCTTTGTCTTTCATTTTCAGTCTAGTACCCGTACCTGAGCAGTTTCACACTGTGACCTATGAATCATTCAAGCACCTAACTTAAGGCCTGAACCAGTAAGAAACAAGTGCAGATGATTACAGATGATCAGGCCGGTGATTATTATACTGGAACAGACAAGAGGGGAAATGAGGTTGCTGCTGAGGTTATTACATAAGCAACTTTTTTTTAAATCTGTATGTATGTTATAGCCTGTTACAGTAAAACATTTGGTCCAATTTCTTTCATTTAAACTACAACATTTAATTTCATTTAATTTCATATTTTATTGTAAAGTTAGCAGTTCAGTTCTAACACTTGCGCTGTTTTCATGAGAGAGAGATAAACCATTAAGATGTCCTGTCACAGTAAAATAAAAAAGAGGTTTCTTTCCTCAAGGGATCATTGGATGGTTAAGAGCTTTATCTTTCTAAAGTGTTTAAAAAACAAAAACTCTCTTTTCTAAAGTTCTGCCTAGAACGTCTATGAATTCATCTCCATCAGGTGTTCTTCAGCTTAAAATGGCTGTACAAGAGTTCTTTAGTTAGAAAAGGGTTGGTTCATTCCTGGGAACCCACTGTAGACACATAACCCTTTTATTTATTTAGAAAACAAGGAATCCTTGTCTATTTAAAAAAATTTGTCAACATTATTCAACCAAGAACCATTGAAGAACCCTTGAGGAACCCCTTTAAAAATGCAGAACAGGGGAAAACCTCTGTACTGTTAGTCTACATATTTATTTGTGGTAGCTGTCAGTCTTTTAACCAGAGAAGATGATGATGGTGACAATGATGAAATAATTATGTTAACATTCACTGAATAAAAAAACAATTCGTCAAATTTGTAAGGGATAAAAGACTCGGGGCATGGTGTTGACAAAGTTATGCAATGTTCCTCAACATGAAGCAGAGTCACTCTTTGCACACAAAGACTATTTTTAGACTTTCCTCTGACAGAAAACTTTACACCTGACTGTTACAAAGCACTGACACTGGAGACTCCTTCCAAAAAAAGGTCCTCAAAGAGAACATATGAACTTTATGAATGATTTGTGGAGTGGTGTTGTAATACAAACAGTAACAATTAAGAACAAGTGCATAGAAATCAGTCAACAACAATCATTTATACCTCATATTAATAAAAAGTAATGTTTAGGACTATGGCTTGTTCATGGCTACGCAGAATTATTTGCTTTGCTATTACACTGTTATATACACCGATCATACATGCAGTCAGTTGTCCCCTCTTTTAATTGCAAGATTTTTTTTTTTTTGTGTGTGTGTGTGTGTATACAACCTCAGATGAACAACATATAACTTTTTCACCACTTTCAAACAATTTGGTGGTCAGCATTCTACAGTGGGAAAGATTATTCACAAATGGAAAGCATTCAAGACAGTCGCCAATCATCCCAGGAGTGGACGTCCCAGCACACGACGTCCAAGGTCAGACCGTGCACTGCTCAGAGAAAGACAAAAAACACAACAACCAAGAGCTACATCTCAGACCCTGCAGGCCTCATTGAGTGTATTAAATGTTAAAGTCCATAAAAGCACAATTAGAAGAAGACTGAACAAGTATGGTTTGTTTGGAAGGGTTTCCAGGAGAACCATCTTCTGTCTAAAAAGAAGTTCTAAAAAGGTGAGGTTCTCAAAACTGCATCTGAACAAATCACAAGACTTCTGGAACAATGTCCTATAGACAGATAAGACCAAGATGGAGTTGTTTGGCCATAATGCCTCCACAACGATGTAAGAGACTGATAAAGTCCTGAGGGAAATGATTACTTCTAGTTATTGCTGCTGAAGGTGGATCTACAGTACAAGCTATCGAATCAGGAGGAACTTAGTAAATCAATAAAGGCACGGTGAAAACAGTTACATGTTGTTGTTTATCTGAGTTTGCGTTTGCTAAATACTGAGCCCCGCCACAATCAGATGACTCTTATCATGTTTTACACAAAAAGTCAGTATATTGTACTTTATATACTTTATATATTAGGGTTTTGTTTCCCTAGATGAAGGGCGTGAAACATATCAAGAAGTACGTTTTGAAAGACGCATAAAAGCTCTTCTTCATCATTAAAGTATATGAAATAAGTCGGAAATGTTGATCACTGAAGTTGACACAGAATCAGGTCAATGCGGTACTTCCCCATTCTCATTAACCGTCCTCTGTGTTTCCCCAGCGGAGCTGCCTATACATTTATACATTTGTGCTGGGGCTTTGTGGTTGTGGGCTCTTCATGTACCTGCTTAAACAACCAGTTTGAGGTAGGAAGATTGAACCATCGCGCTCATTTCAGAAAACAAAAACTCTCTCTGCTTTGGCATGGCGTGTTACTCATCGGGTCCTCGAGTCATTACAGTACAGTAGCTCTGTGACACAACTGATCTACTGTTTGTGTTTAGAGCAGAGTATGAGTCACAAGATGCAAACCTTTCAGTCTGTGATTGTCCCTTCCTCTAGGGGCCCCAGTCAGTATTTCCCAAATCTGTGATATCGGGACCTGAAATGCAAATCTATAATGATCTCCACGGGAAACACTTTTACTCAGGTCATCGTAGTTACTTTCAGAAGTGAGAAAGCAAAACTAAAGCATGATGAAGTTCCACTTCCTGTATCTACAGCAAATGGTTTTCCTCTGGGGTTCTTTATGAAACCAAAAAACAAAACAAACAAAAAAACGTTACAACGTAGCAATCTGGATAGTTTCAAAACAATTCATATAATTTTTTCTTTTTTTTCCCCCTGAAGCCACATTTTTCCCAGAACTTTGGTGTAGAGGGAAAACACTTGACAGGTGATTCACTGGAATTCATGTGTTGAACTTAGAAACAGAGTTACACACACAGTGCTCAAAGAGAATGTTCAAACTATAAGTGATAGAAAAACCCTATTCATACTGTACTCTACCACCAAGCTGATTTTGGGCTGCTGTTAGACTTTATATACAGTGAATATGGTTGTACGCTTATAATGAGACACAAGAGATATAAGTGGTGTCCCAATCAGAAAAAGAATTATATTTATTGGACACACAGTGACGTTGTTACCAGAGAACAACACCTGACAGGGAGTGCTGTTGTATGAAATATCAGCACGGTTGTGATTCGGTCTTAGGCATGAGGGTACAGCCATAGTCGTATCACAGCCGTGCTGATAAACAACACAACAGCACAACCTCAGGTATGACATTACTTTTAAACAGTTCCACAAACACCATTATTACCAACAGATTATGATTTGTTTCTTTATTTAACCAGCAATTTTGCTCAAAACATGTCCTTCTGCGCCTGGTGAAACTAACTACCCTTAGACAGAGTTAATGTACTTAATAGAATAGGCATGAAAGTCAGGTGTAGCTCAATGGTTAAGGGATTAGACTACTAATCAGAAGGTTGCAGGTTCAAACCCCAGCACCACCAAGTTGGCACTGTTGGGCCCCTGAGCAAGGCCCTTAACCCTCAACTGCTCAATGTATGTAGTTGTAAATCTTTTGGAATTAAGTCTTTTTTGAAGTTTCTAATGTGTGTGTGTGTGTGTGTGTATCAGTGTGTGCATGTACACAACAGAAGCTGAATGTTTACAGTTAACATCAGTAGTCTGAAGGGCCTCAGTAGGTCTCTGGGTCTCCTGGTTACCCAATCGTCAGGCAGGAGGCGGGATCAACAAGGGTAGAGTAGGTGAGCAACCAACAGATCGCAGGAACCAACTGTAGGAGAGACAGAAAAATACAAAGATAAACTCACTATCGTAACAGTACTGTACACATATTTGGAGGATTTGACAGATTTTGACCTCTTCGGTCCACCACTTAGTAGCCTTTAGCATCGTGAGCAACTCACCAGGCCTTAAAGATTTAAAGGAGTTCCTTATCAACTGCATTCTTCTTAGGAGAAGCATGTTTTTATACTCACAGGACCTTGTGCAGTGGTCGCTCAGCTGTTAAAGCACTAGACCGCTGATCAGAGAGTTATGAGTTCAAGCCCCAGTGCCACCAAGTCACACAGTGAATCACTTATGAAACCATCAAACTTAAGGCATGATCCCGGTGCTGGTGATTATAATACTGCTGAACAGACGAGAGGGGAAATGAGGTTGCTGCTGATATTGTTTTATAAACAACTAATGTTTAAATTGTATCTTTAGGCTCTATGAGCCTGTAAAACATTTGGTCCCATTTTAATAAGTTTGTCTCCTTAATTTAATCTTATTTAATATGAAGATGGGTGGCACGGTGGTTTAGTCATCAGCACTTTGGCCTCGCATCTCCAGGGTATGGGTTTGATTCCCACCTCGGGCTGTGTGTGTGTGGAGTTTGCATGTTCTCCCCATGCTTGGTGGGTTTCCTCCGGGTAATCCGGTTTCTTTCCACAGTCCAAAGACATGCAGGTTAGCCTCACTGGTGTTCCAAAATTGCCCGTAGTGCGTGAATAAATGAGTGGTGTGTGCATGTGTACCCTGCATGGGATTGGTACTTTGTCTGAGTTCTACTTCACCTTGTACAGTACATGAGGTTTAATGGTATAAGCTCCAGGCCTTCTGCGACCCTGTACAGGATAAAGTACTATAGAATATGAATAATTAATATGAAGACATAAGGGGCGGCTCATGACTTTTGCGCAGTACTGTAAATGTAAATCTCTCTGAATAAAGGCGTTTGCCAAATGCCGTAAAGGATCTGAGACGAAAAAAGGAAGTTACTTTTGCAAAGAAGGGAGTGTGTGCTTGATTAAGCTCATTATACTTAACATAATATAAGCAGTATTTCATGACAAATCACGTTCTTCATTATGCAGTCTGGTAAATGAATTGGGTGAAACAAGCCTTCCTGCAGTCTCAGAAGCACCTTAGCTCATGATGGATGCGAGTCTAAAGTGCCTAAAAGCAGTAGACGTAAACGCTTAATAGACTAAATTGACAATTCTGTCAATAATTAGAAAGCAATAATCAGAGGTTAATGTTTAACGTATGCAATATTCTTTACAAGCCGTGCCATTTTTGTTTTCTTTCAGTAGGTTTAGTGCAGTTTTCTCCGTCCTCCCAAATGCCTGCTAGTGAGTGGATTAGCTCGGCTAATAATCGCACACAGACGTGAATTTGAATTTTGTAGGAGTGTGTGAACGGGTGCTGTGATATAATGGCATCACATTCTGGTCTTGCCTCGCTCCAACTGTTCCAGAGATAGACTCAGGGTCCTTTCTCGCTCTAACAAAGACAACATAGTTACTGAAATTGAATGAATCAATTAATTAATTAAAGACCTTAATTTACTCGGAGGTATCAGAGGTAAGAGGAAAAAAAGCAAAACAAGGTGAGAAATGCTGGATGTTTGAGTTTTAATATTTAATATTAGATTCCAGTATTAGAACGTGTAGGATGGAGGAGAGCTTGCTGTATTTATATAGCTGTTTTTTTTTATATAAGTACGCTATTAATAGGACTGGAAGAGTTTAGAGGAAAAATTCGGTCTCAGTGTAATGGTGTGCACTTTGGTAATACATAAACATCCTTTCTCCGCCTACCCGCTGTGGTTAGACACACACACACACACACACACTTGTTTTTTTTTCCTTCGTTTCACCCTGACATGAAAGCTATAAGTGTAATAGAAAAATTATCACATTTACCAAGCGGTGAAACCATCAAACCAACACCCCTGTTTGGTATTTTACACCCTTTAAATGCAACGACTGTGAAGGTTACACACTATACATAAGTGTTTATGGTAACCTTACTGAACACAATAGCAATGTTGAACCATGAGCTCTTTCACGCTGCTTATATTTGCTTCATCTCAGTAATCATTGTTTAAGATTTAATTTAAAATAAAAGGTTCTTACTAAGGTTCCAGAGATATGTTCGAGGAAGTCGTACTGTATTTTGTTTCTTCAGACTGAAATCAATACTCATCAGGACTCATCAGACTTTATCCTGTACTGCAAACCGAACATAAATCTGGCTTTCTGAAACATGACTCCGGTTTTGCAATAATGCAGATTCACAAAGTAGGCGAACTGCTGTAGGTTTTTACCCCATCCCACTGTATAAGGCTCTTAGTCACCAAAAACTGCTGCACACAGCTACATGCTGAAAAGACTAAAATGACAATTCATGACAAATGTCAATGATTAGAAAGCAGTAATCACTGTGCAATTATAAATATAATACAATGGACCTGGTGCAGTAAATAGCTTAGACTGATTTTACACCATACTGTGTGTATGTATATATATATATATATATATATATATATATATATATATATATATATATATATATATATATATATATATACAAATACACAGTATGGTGCAAAAGTCTTAGGCACCATATTATATTCTGTACCAATTTTCTTATATATGTTTATCATGTTTGCATAATTATGTATAAAACATAATTATGTTCAGTATTTCCATATATAACTTAAAAATTTATAAATAAATAACATTACAGGAGAATATATATATATATATATATATATATATATATATATATATATATAGGCACACATGCACACACACATATATATATATATATATATATATGTGTGTGTGTGCATGTGTGCCTATGTATGTGTGTGTATATATGTATGTAAATTATTATATATATATATATTTTTTTTTTTCGTAATTTCCTTTATATTTCTTAAAATGTTTTATTTTTTTATCAGTTCCCCTACTTCCCCAAAAAAACTCAGCCTTTGCCAGGCCACAGTTGTAAATAAGAAACCTGTTCTTAATCTGTCTTGCCTGGTTAAATAAAGGTAAATAAAAATAAATAAAAAATATGCATGGCTGTAAAGAAAAAAATATATAGTACAAGACCAGTTTTCAGATGGAAACAAAAAAACCTAATGTACGCTCCTGGGATTTGCATAAAAATATAAAGTTGCGAGTGTGACAGAGTTACTAGAAGAACTCAGATTCTCCAGCAAGCTCAGTAAAACCTAACAGCTGTTTTACTTATAGTACTGTGTAAAGGTCTTGGGCACATACAAAAATATAAAAAAAATACTAGAGAGGTACATTTCCTGAAGATAATGTGAGTGGTGCTTGCCGTGGCAAAACATTGGAGTCATGCTATGCAACATGCTATGCATCAAGTTAGTGAAAATTTAATGATTTTGCTAGCAACATTACTAATATAGCTAGCATCATGCCATTAACCACCCACCCCTTATAAAAGTCATAGCCCGATAGTCATACTATAGTAACTCCTGTCAGTAGCGGAGGGGGGGGGCACACACACACTCTGCTGGGTCAGACATAGAGAACAGCAAACAGGAATTAAGCTCTCAAACAAATGTTTCTTAACGGAAAACTGTAGGTCCGAGATGGCATTTGTGAGAAAAACGTAAATCTGATCTCAATGAGGAAGACATCGGATGAAAGAAGACAGTAATAGCTAAGCTTTGATATGTAAATTATACATGTAGGGCAAAAGGTTTGGGCAGCAAAGAAGGAGAAAAACCTTTTTCTCAAATTATTCTCCACACTCTGTTTTTATGGCAGTTGACAGTGGCACGAACACACATAAAAGAGATCCAAACATGGATTTGGTCAATAAAAGTCCAAAGTCTTGTGACCCGTATAAAATTTAAATTATGTTATGTACAAAGTATGGCCGAGCGGTAGGCCTTCAAAGTGGCCTGGGTTGGCACCTTTTTTCGGGCACTTTCCCATTGAAATGAATGGGGAAATATGGGGATGTTTTTTGGGAATTTGGGGAAAACCATGCGACTAATCCCTACAAAAAGTCAAAGCACACCATTCACGAATAAGCTGCACGATTTGACACCTCATTCATGGGTCTACGATGAACGGTACAGGAATAGTTCTTCGCCAAAATGCCCATTATAAGTCAATGGGGAAAATTTGGGGACCTCATGTGCCCCGGGGGTAAAATTTATACCCTTGTGTGGGGTATCTTCTGACACAGGTTGCAAACCTCTTCAAATGTGGTATATTTCACGTTTCTACAAAATTCCCTCTCTGCGCTACAATGCGTCAAAGTTGGTCTCAATGTTAAGTCTATGGGATTTAAGTCATAGCACCCCATTCCCGAATAAGCCGCACAATTTGTCACCTCATTCATGGGTCTACGACAAGCAGTGCGGGACTAGATACGCGCCGAACTTTTGTACAGAATAATAATAATATAAAAAATTTAATAATAATAATAAACCTGTGAGATAACAATAGTAGCGCTTCGCTTCGCAAGCACCACTAATTAGCAAAAGATGCTTTTGAAAATATTTCTGCATAAAAGAAACTTCTATAAAGAGCAATAAAATAAACAGTCAATAATTGGAGTGAAAACTCATCGCTTAAAATCATAAGTTTTATACAGTTTTATAAGAAAACAGCTGTTAGGTTTTACTGAGTTTGCTGGAGAATGAAACAGAGAATTTCAGTTTCCATCCGAAAAAACTGGTCTGTCTTGTACTATATTTCTTTCTTTACAGCCATGCATATATTCTCCTGTAATGTTATTTATTTATTATTTTATAAGTTATATATGGAAATTATCATATAAGTTATATATGGAAATACTGAATGATTTTGTATGTAATTATGCAGACATGATAAACATACAGTATATAACAAAAAAAGACTTTTGCACAGTACTATGTGTATACACTATGTATATATACACATATGTGTCAGGCAAAAAAAAATTATACCTATTTCAGGAAAAATAAAATAGTATAATGTTGTTGTTGAGTCGTTCAGTTGCTCCTGTCTAATATTATTATCATGTATATCGATATATAATGTATAGCAATACATTTAGTATTAAAAATATGTATTAAATTTTTTCTGTAACTGAAGTGTGTAGAGGCGGCGCGGTGGTGTAGTGGTTAGCACTGTCGCCTTGCACCTCCAGGGTCTGGGTTCGATTCCCCGGCCAGGCTCGATTCCCGTCTCTGTGTGCATGGAGTTTGCATGTTCTCCCCGTGCTTGGTGGGTTTCCTCCGGGTACTCCGGTTTCCTCCCACAGTCCAAAGATATGCAGGTTAGGCTAATTGGCGTTCCTACAGTAAATTGTCCGTAGTGTGTGATTGGGTGTGTGAGTGTGTGTATGTGTATGTGTGTGTGCCCTGCGATGGATTGGCACCCTGTCCAGGGTGTACCCCGCCTAGTGCCCGAAGTCTCCTGGGATAGGCTCCAGGTCCCCCGCGACCCTGAACACAGGATTAAGCGGTATAGTTAATGAATGAATGAATGAAGTGTGTAGATAGATGTTAACAGGGGTTGGCATGGGCACTCTGACCGAGCTGCAGCTGCAATGTATTGTGCATTCCTCACACCTTTTTAATTATATCCAGTGTTAGCTTTTTCAGTGAGTTGTGCTACAGAAGCTCTTCTGAAGGATACAACTAGGTGGGCTAGACTTCACTACTAGGTTTACTAGTTGTCCTTACTTGGACCAGTTTTGGTAGGTGCTAAACATTGCATGTCTTGAACACTGCACTAGACTTTCCATTTTGGAGACATAGTCGTCTAGCCATCATCTCTCCATCACCTTTATGTAAATGGCTCAGATTCTTACACTTGATGATTTTTTTCCTGCTTCCAGCACCAAACCTTATCCTTCCAGCATCAACCTTAAAAACTGTCTGTTTACTTGCTGACTAATACTGTACTGTATGTCCCTCTCCTTGACAGGTACTGTACCACTCTAACAAGATCATTAATGGCATCATGATGGTGGCTTTAATGCCTGTGGTTGTGCCTGATTTACATGTTATGGTCATTTTATGCTTGTTTACTCCATTCCACCACGCTACCTCAAAATCAAAGTAATTTTTAAAGAATGGAGTAAAATATAGTGCATTTGTTTGCAGAAAACATTTTCATTCAAAATTAGTTTGCTGCAGTGACTAAGAATAAATCGTGGGTTTTATGTAGCGCAGTGAGTTTATATTTGTAATCATTCATTCAAAATATTTCATTAGTAAGAATATATTATACCCCTTGCTGGGAGAAGCTGACCAACAACATATCATATTATATTGTATTCATATAAACCATAAATCCACAATGCTTCTCTCAATGCTTGAAAAAAGTTATCATCATCAACTTCATACTGTGAGGTAATAATCTACCTTCATTTGATTTCCCGATCATTATTAGGTGGTATGCAGGCAGAGCCACAGGTAAGACTCCTGTCTATAGACTATAGACTAGTCTATATCTATCTATCTATCTATCTATCTATCTATCTATCTATCTATCTATCTATCTATCTATCTATCTATCTATCTATCCATCTATCTATCTATCTATCTATCTATCTATCTATCTACTGTATCCATCTATCTAGTGTAAGTATCATGTATCTAGTGTCATTGATGGGAAAATAGTTTGTAGAATGTAAATTCACTTATAAAGATAATTATTATATAGTATATAATAATAGTTATGCTGTATATTGTGTGAAAGATAATTCTTACACTATATATCTTTTCCTGTATTATATATATATACAGAGCCAAAAATGTATACACACTTTAGGAAAAGAAAAATAGTATGATGTATAATATTAATAATATTATGATATCAGGGTATAAAATATAGCAATAAATTAAGTATTAAATATTTATACACGGTTTTCTTTCTGGGAAGTATGTAGATTTTCTCTCTCTCTCTCTCTCTCTCTCTCTCTCTCTCTCTATATATATATATATATATATATATATATATATATATATATATATATATATATATATATATATATATTTTACACATCTTTACACAGAAACCACCTCTTCATATTTGCTTTTTGTGCAGGATTAATATTATCATCAGTGTAATTCTAGCCATTTAAAAAAAATGCACATAGGCAATTTTTTGGATGTATCGAGATGTTTTCATTTGATATCAGTGTTAAGATCAAAGGGTTAGTATACAAATCAGTTATCGGTATTATTAATGATTTTAGAGAATATCATATTTATATTAAATTGTATACTGCAATGTCTTAGATATCCTGCAAAGTTGACAACAACAATCTTGATTGAATTTTACATAACTGTCCAGGTCATGAACTTTTTAGATGGTGCCTTACTGACTTTATTACTATAAAGCTGCATATCAGTAAGCTGACAGATTTAACATGAGTTATTATTATTATTTAAAATATAGATAAGTCACTATAGGTGGTGTTTCTCTGTTCACACCATAATAAAGAAATCTAGTCTTGGGTTTCATTCTTGAGAATTTATGTATTTATTTTTTTAAGGTGGTTCTGCTGGGGGTTCTGTTTTTTTTTTATATTATTGATTGATTGATTGATTGATTGATTGATTGATTTTTTTGGTGCTGGTGGACGTGACAATAATGAGCTTGATGTTAAAATGTTAATTCCTCCTGTATTTATCTAACAACAGTGTTGATGACAATAAAGCTGAATGTAAGCCGAAGCCCCGCCCACTGAGCTGACCCGCGGGGGCGTGGTTTCCGCGGTGACGCGCGTCTCCTCCGCATTGTTTATCTGCGCTGGTTCGGCCGCGCGGCTCCGCTGCGCTCCTGATCCTCATCATAATCCTCTTCTCATCAGCTGTTAGACTGTGGACTGCGCGGGGGTTCGTTCACCTGATCATCAACAACAACAACAACATCAAAGGACTCCGCGGATTCCTATTAGTTCAGGCGCAATAATGTAAACCTCCGGCTGATTAGTGTAGATTTATTGATATGTTTTATTGACATCTGCATTGTTATTCGATTTTTTCCTTTTTATCTTTATTCCATCATTCATTTTGTTTATCATCATCATCATTATTATTGTTGTCTTTCTTAGATCGTGTGATTTAATGTTCGAGCGCGCACCCGCTCCGACCCGCCTGCGCGCGAACACCGCGGATCTAACCTGGATCGGACCGGATCGGATTTGTATGCCTTGGTAAAAAAAAAAAAAAAAGAAGAAGAAGAAATAAATCGAGTCTGTGAAGGTGAAGATGTGGCTCCACCCGGAGGAGGTGCTGCTGGCTGGTGCGCTTTGGGTCACCGAGCGCGCGAACCCCTACTTCATCCTGCAGAAGAGGAAAGGACATGGAGAAGGAGGAGGAGGAGGAGGAGGAGGAGGACTAGCTGGTGAGATCCTCAAGCATCCATATATATATATGTGTGTGTGTGTGTGTGTGTGTGTGTGTGTGATATTAAACGAGCTGCTGTCAGGTGTCCGGTTTTCTCTGATCTCCTGTAGATCACCTGCACCAGGTGGGTGTGTGATTAGATCTCTCCATGTTATAAAACAAGTAAAACATCAAAGGGCTCTCCGTCGCTCCTACAGTACATAGACTTCAGACACGCTGGTCTAGATCAGAGGTTCTTAATTCTGCCCTCAGGGACTCAACCCACATTTTTTCCCTCCCTCCCTCTCTCTCTCTCTCTCTCTCTCTCTCTGTCTCTGAATATAACCTACAGTAGCACCACTACAGTCCTACAGAGATTTGTGTCTCTAACATCCTGACTTCAGCTGTGAGCACTATGACTACGGTCAAAAACCACATAATAGCAACGATTCTGTACAGTATATACACCACCCTACCCACTGTAGTGCTTTATTCTGACACACTCTTTTAGTGGAGGAGCTTCATCACACACACACACACACACACACACACACACACGCGCGCCTTTGCACTTCTCAGTTCCTGGTTTCAGATTGAGATCTTCTTCATTTTCTCTTCATTTAAAAAAAAAAAAAAAAAAAAAAACCTGTTTTGTGATTTCTATCCTTACAGGATATTGCATTGCGTTCGGTTTTTGGGAAATGTTACTATACCTTGCCTTCCTTGGTGGTGGGTGAGGGAACGTCCAGCACATGTATGCGGTAGCTCGTTGAGTCTTTGGTCCTCAACAGGTTTTATTTGGAACATCTGCCTGTTAGCACCTCCAGGGTCCGGGTTCGATTCCCACCTTGGGGTCCGTGTGTGCTTGGAGTTTGCATTTTCTCCCTGTGCTTGTTGTGTTTCCGCCTGGTACTCCAGGGTTTTTCTCCCTCAGTCCAAATACATGCAAAGTCAGGCTAATTGGTGTTCCCAAATTGTCTGTAGTGTGTGAAGGTGCTTGTGATGGTTGACAAGAGATCTTAACACGGTTGTAAAAATGGGAATAAATACAATGGTAAATAAATCTACTGTAAAACTCACCATAGACATCCACAGTCCCTAGCTGGACTACAGAGATTCCTAAATGGCTGAATGGTTTGATAGGGTTCTACATAGAAGTTAAAACAGCAGAACACAGGTCTAGGAAAGAACTAGTAAGAAGTGTACAGGGTGATCGATCTGCGAGATGGATTTGCTTTTATACTCTAAATGTCCAGGTAATACACTCACTCAGAGGTAACAGTAAATCTAGAATCTCTTGAGTTCTTGTCTTTGTTCTTGCAAGAATCCTTTACAGGTTTTAGGTAAACCTTTACAACCGAGCGGTGTGAAAATATTCTCTCCTCTGTTCACGGTGTATACTTTGTGCTTTGTACTGTGATAGAGAGAGTTAACACCACCAGCTCACCCTGACTTCATAAAGGCCCCTTTGTTGTTGTCGAATGTTTACTGTTTACTGTATCCAAGCACAGATGAGAAGAAGATCTAGCACTTTTAGGGTTACTAGATCTCAACCAGCCTATATTCTCGGACAAAAAGGCGTTTTTATCCTCCTTAAATAATTATAATTTTATTTGGAACTGGGTTCTGTGTAGAAGATTGAACGATTCACCAGGATGCTGGATTTACAAGACTGGAGGCTTTTCCCAAACTGAAAAGTGTAAACATAGAACCATCTAATGATTGTTCAGGTGCCTCTTTTGTTTTATAGAGGCTCGTCCAGGAAACAGGAACAATCCAAAAATGGAATGAAGAAGCATTTCTATAGTATGTACAGAGAGGAGGAGGAGGGTGAAGGTCACCAATTTGTGGTTTCCTGAGGCTCCTGTACTTGAAACTTGAAAAAGTGAAGCTGTTTTTTTTTTCTTTGTGTAGAGTTCCTTTAGGGTCTTAAGGGAATGTACATGTTTATATACTAGAGGTTACCTGCAGCTCCACCTGTGTACATCCACCTACTATAAGAATGATCTAGTGATCAAATGAAGGTGTATTATTAACTCACATTAAAGTGTATTATGACATTAGAGTTGATGATGACGCTGCCTACTGTGACTTTCGGAGATTTTACTCGCGATGCTAACATTAGCTCCTCATGCTGCTCCATGGTTTTGGCAGCACTTTACCTTCTGTCTGTCGCTGTAGACGCGTCGCAGGCTGACCTGGGGCTACGAACTCAGCCTGACGTACCTGTTTTCCAACCTGAATTTCTGTTTTAAAAATAGATAGATAGATTAATATTAGATTTTATGCAAGAGCCCCTGGAGGAAGGTTAGGGGTAAGTTTTATGTACAGATTGTTCTACACACTCGGACCTCTTCACCATCCGAACAGGCCTTGCCGAGCCATGTTCCCTGTGGAGTGTGGAGAGTACTTCATACCATTTATATGGATAGAGGGTGAAGGACACCATTTTGAAATCTCTGGTTTTATAAAGCTTCTTTGCTTAAGGATTCAAGTGGCTCTCCTTACAAGTCTTCCAGAACAACCGTTTACTAAATCCTCTGATCGTACACCGCAATACGCAGGTTACATAACTTTAAAATAGCATCCTGAGAACAAATGAAGCCATTCTAAGCTTTCCCACTGTTGCCCAATCCTTATCCTGATGTATTCAGCGGTGTATTGTGGGATTAACCCTCTCCCCTGTTCCCGCTTTAAATCAGCCAGAGGGCTTTTGAGGTGAGCGCCAGTTAAATCACGCATGCTGCAGAAATACCGCGTGGATAAATACGATATTCATAGAGGAGGAGAAACTTTGGAGAAATACTCAGGGCTGGGAAATGATCTTACTCAACTCATCATGTCGGATGATTTAGCATGTGAGGTGAAAGACCATGCGAACATAGCACAAAATAACAGGTAGATGTGTTTGTGTGTGTGTGTGTGTGTGTGTGTGTGTCGGATAATGATGCTATTTCTTTTCCCCTGGAATGTTCATTACTCAAGTCATTTCTGTTTCACTGGATGTACAAGAAAGAGGGAGTCTGAAAGCCAGTGTGGAGAAGCTGACGGGATTGTCTAGGTTCCCTTATCAGTCTCCAGAGCCGGGTCAAATGTTCATCTCACGGCCCTCATGATTGCTCAAGTCATGATTTGATCTCTTGAGTTGGGATTTGGGACTTGCTTTAGTCAATGATGTGCTTCTCAGGAGCAATCAAGTCTATTAAGGGGTGAAAAGATATACATTTAAAATCTATTATTTGGATAATTTATTATCGTTTTTTTTTTTAATACTCATTTGGCAGGTGCTCGTTATCCCAATTGAATTGAAGCCAACTGAGCTGAACAGGGTTGGCTTGATCCAACAATATAGACATTAAAGTTAGTTACTAAGATAATTTTTATGATTTTTTTTAAGCTCCTACTTTGTGAAATATGTATCCAGCCTTGATTTTGATCTTTCCGATTCTTTGATCAAAAAATCCTTTGAAGAACAGATTGATTGCGTAATTACTTGCGTTTTAATTGTGCAATGCAACGGGGCGACTTTGTTCCCAGTTCTGATCCTTCTTGTTCTCAGTCTCTTGTCATTCCGAGACTTGACTACTGCATCTCACGCCTGGCAGGTCTGCCTCTGTTTGCCATTCGACCTCTGCAACAGCAGCTGCATGACTTGCTTTCTAAATTCTACCACATTATTGTGCTTCCTCCACTGGCTTCCTGTAGCTCCTCGGTCAGATTTAAAACACTGATACTTGCCACTATAAGGACAAAAGTGGGCCGGAACCCACTTACCTCAAGCCTCTTATCGCACCCCGCGTTCCACAACACACCATCCAATCCTCTAGCATGGCTCAACTGGTCCTGCCATCTCTCAGGTTACAAGGAAACCATGCAAAAGGGTTCTTTTATATTCTTGCCTTGGTAATAGAATGACATTCCAAATGTCTCCAAAAGACCTACCTTTTTTCTTAAGTACTATTGGATTAACCCTCCCCCCCCCCCCCAATCAAGGGGGCGTTTACTGATTGAACTCATAAATCATGTAGTCTCTCCGGGCAAGGTTGTCAAGGGTTCCAAATGCTGTAAATGTGAATTGTTTTATATTGCCCCAAGTTGTGTGAATGGGTGTTTGAATGGGCGTGTGAATTAGTGCGTAAATTGGATTTATGCGTGAACTGGCATCCCACCCAGGCCTGTATCCTGGGAACACTGGATACAGGGCCTCAATCCTTCAATATGAAAACACTGATGTTTTGGAGAAAGACCACATTTCCATTCTGCATGTCTCTTTATCTACCAATGACAAAGTGTCCACACTCACCACCCCTGGAGCCATTGTCCATGATATTTAGCCCGGCGCTGACCCATGGATATCCTGATCACTGCATTTTCTTTATTCCAGGCGTATCAAAATCACACCTGGGATAAAGCTTGGTTGTTTTCGTATATTAAAAAAAAAAAAAGCAATGATATCCTGAGAAGCTGCACTTTTGCCCCATGTAAATTGTCAGGGTTGTTTAATCTTCAATAAAGGTGTCTGTTGGGTTCTGAGACGAGAGGATTGTTGGCACATTGGGGGAACGCATGCGCTTATGGCTGGCGATGATGTCATTCACTGTTATGTAAATGTGTGAGTGTGATCTGCCAGTTGGCGCTGAAAACTGGAGGCAGAGAGCCTGGCACATGGGTCTTGCCCTGCCTGTAAGCCTGAGTCCAGAGGAGGCTGGGAAAGCTAGTGAGAAGGCCAAAGCTCCAGAGGCACATGGCTCGTGTTTGAGACCTAGAGCTGGCATTAACAACATAACCGGCTAAGCTCATTCTAAAAGTAGCTTAATTGCAAGGTGGGCAACCCCAGGCGGCTAAGCTCATTTGTGCTGTCCTTGAATGTTTGTTCAGTACAACGGTGCATCAGATTCATGGTTTTTTTTTTTTCTATGGAAACTTCATGAGAATGGATAAACAGTAGGTTGGTAAAACATCAGATCCTCCACTGAAGGTCTCATGAGCACTGCTGAATCCAATCTTTGTTAGTCACAACTCATTGTCTTGATAAACACGTGACACACGTGAAAGAGGAACGAGGTTGATCTCTCTGCTATGGAGAAGTAAGTTATTCATTCAGCAGCTCCTCGCGTTATTGCTTTCCAACAAGGTCCATGTTATTCGAGACTGTATTGATCTGAAGCCTTTGCCAGAGAGCAGCAATCGGAGTAAAAAACCCGGAGCCCAAACAGGGAGAAGAACGGAAAGCCGACTGACAGCGAGAAAGAATGACAATGAGAGAAATGATTGTTCTGCTGAAAGCCCAGTCTGTGGTTTTTCAGAGACATCGAGCAGAACAGTAGATTGGTTTGTAACTCGGGACAATACGTTCCCGGTAATGACCTTGTCTCTGTCCTCAAAACATCATGTGATGTGCACTGTTCCTCTCTAGCAAGCAAGGGAAGCACAGCTCACCCTGCCCGGTGGATAAAAGAAGGAACTGAAAGGGTCATATGGCCAGGAGGCGTCTTTACTCTTCCACATTTATGGGCCGGATTAGACGGGAAGCCGCTTTCATTTATGGCTGTTTGCCTTTGAAGGCTTTTTAAAGTCAACGGCCGACTGTAATTTTTGCTCAAATGTTTTGTCAGCTCTTCGTTGTCTGTGCTAGTTGACCGTTAATAGCTAATAGACCATTTTAAATTAGCATTGGGGCTGATGAAAAAGAGCTAGGGTAGTTTGTTTGTCTTTAACTGAAATGTATTTTTCAAGACGGTATGCCAAAGAAGGAACTCATACATATCTTTGAAAATAAGGTTCTATGTGAAATCCTGCAGCAGAGATGATGTCTAAGACCCTGTTGGTCCCCCCAAAAAGAGCGTCACCCTACATTTATGGTCAGGAAGGGAATCTGATGTAAGACCTGTGCGAAGTTGTTGTTCAGATCTGATGGACCCCTCGACGGGATAGAGACGCCATAGAGACTAACAACAACAACATGTATGTAGCATACACTCTGAGCTAGCATGATCAGGAGTTTTAAAAGATATGGCAACCCATTTTAAGTGTCTTGGCACTTAAGTGTTATGTATATGAAAGTGCTCGTGGGTGGGAATTGGAAAATGACCAAAAACCAGTACAGCAGGTGAACTCTGTCTCTGGAGGTAGGGATGATTACTCAGTTGTGTATTCAGTTGTGTTGTGTACTCGGGTATATACAGCAGTTATAAAGTTTTATGTGTCAGTATTTGAGAAACGCTGAGCGTATTGGAGGCGGCTGAGCTGGACAAACAGGTTCACTGGCTGAAGGTCAAGCGACAAGAGTCTTTGAAGTTTTCTCTCTAAAAAAAAAAAAAAAAGGACAAAAGACGTTTATATTTCTTGCTTTTTACAATATTTTGGACCTGGAGTTGAGAAAGCCTTTTATTGTGTTTCCTTATGTTATTCGTCCTCATGTTATTAATCATTTACCCACCAGTTTGTTCCAATCACCACATGAACTTTTTGGGGTTCAGTAATGCCATGAGCACATGTTTGATTTTAGAAACAGTCTGATTAGATGTCATTTAGAATAAAACATGCATATTTGATAAAGAAAAAAAAAACACAAAATGGACAAATATATTGTACTTTCTTAGAAAATTCCACCTAGGAAACTCTGTAGTCCGAATGTGACCATTGTATTCCTTCCCATTTTTTACAACCGTGGTAGGACCTCCAGTCAACCTGCACAGTCACACACTACGGGCAATTTGGGGCCGCCAGTCGTCTTTGGTCTATTGGAGGAAACTCACAATTTACATATAAATTGCACCCTTAAATTGCAATTAGCATTTGGCAGGAGCCCTTATCCAGGGAAACTTACATTTTATCTCAATATACATCTGAGCAGTTGAGGGTTAAGGGCCTTGCTCAAGGGCCCATCAGTGGCAACCTGGTGGTTGAACCTGGGACCTTCCGCACCAAAGCCCAGTGTCCTGACCACCAAGCACGGGGAGAACATGCAAACTCCATGCACGGAGACCCCGAGGCTGGAATCGAACCCGGACCCACGAGCTGTGAGGCCACAGTGCTAACCACTACATCACCATGCCACCAAGGGAAAATTAAGCTCTGCTTAGGCGGTTTTCTAGTTTTATGATTTTGCTTTCGATCTTGACTTTGGTGGAATGTAAGAGTGAAAATGTGGTGTGATAGGAAACTTGCTAATGGATGAAAACTCACAATATTTAAAAGGGGGGCAAAGGATCACTTGGTCCACACCAGATTCATTCAGACCTGATCAAATCATTTAAAGGCACTTATAGTCGTTTCTACTTACTTCCACCTTCTTCTAAACCCTGTGCCTTTCCATTTATAGCCTGGGTGCTTGCTCTGTTTAACATACAGTATGGTATAGTCGTTAAATGGACACCTTGTCCTCATGTGTAACCCCTTGTGTGGTATCTGGTGTGAAATCATTGCGCCTTCCGTCGTCAGGTGTGAAGTTCCACAACAACAATGCTGTAAAGACTCTTCAGGTGTGAAAGTATTCACTTAGAGCAGACTTCATGTGAAACAAAGGAAGTAACTATGATTCATTCGCAACCAGAACACTGGTTTTTGTAGTCACACAAACACCCATATTACCAAATATTACAGAATCAGGAAGTACTGAATATAAAGAACACTGCGTCATGTTCATATATGAATCACTTGTTCACTGATGAATCACTGGTCATATGTTTAAGAGGATGCACGAGATTATAGTACAAAGTCAAGTAGATTTTTATTGCTTTGCATTTGTATACACTGTATAAAACCATACGCAATATACCTATATGGCCTCGAGGTCCATAAAGACATGGTTTACCGATGCTGGACTAGAAGAATACGATTGGCCTGCACAGAGCCCTGATCTCAACCTTTCTGGAGTGGGTCTCCTGGCCTTATCATCCAGCCTCATTAATGCTCTTGTGGCTGAATGAGTATAGTTCCCTGTAGCCTTGTTCTAAAATCTAATCAAAATGCTCTTTATGGAAGAGTGGAGGCTGTTTTGGAATCGGCACACATGGGTGTGACGGTCAGGTGAACTGTAACGCAGGGTTATATTATACCTGTTAAGCAGATGTGAGAGGAGGTGTCTGAGAAAGAGCAATTCACAAAAAGTGTACCAAAAGGGTATCCAGGATCCGCCACTGGTTCCAGGCTATGGGATAGTACCTACTGTACAAGCCAGCACCTGGTAAGTGGAGAACTTATGTAACATGGTCTTGCTCAACCCAAAATGGCTACATGTAGCCATCTAATGGGGCCACGATCTTTAAACTGAAGGTTGGAGGTCAGGTGTGGTGCCAGTCTGGATGGTCTTAGATGGAGCAGAACCCTTGAATGTAGGGTGTGAAGGTTGAAAACCAGGAGATCCTTAGAGCAGAGTGTAGAAATGACAAAACCAGACACAAGACCACACAACTCCGAACAGGAAAACTCTACATCATGCAAAAAAAAAATAAAACTCCCCCACCAATCCTGGAGGACAAATTTGCAAGGATTCCACTCCTGCTTCTTTCTCTTTGCAATGTTCCCATCTGACGGGCATTATAAGACTGTTGATGCCCACACCTCCAGACTAAATAAAAGCTTCTTACCAGTTTTCTAAATCGGTATCCCGGAAACATGCCGTCAGCTGCCAGCTCTGTCGAGCGCACAGTCGCATCGCACACTTTGTGAACTCATGAACAACAGCAACAGATAAGCTGATAATAACAAACCCACAGTGTTGCCTCTTTATGTGCAGTGTTACAGCACAGATCCTGCGTAATCGTACAGACTTCTCTCGGAGCTCTGTCTCCGTACTGCCTGTTCTCTGTGTGTTCTTTAACATGTCTCAGGCCGGTACTCTGTGGGAGATAAGGACGTGTGTGTTGGCCTTTGAGCAACTGTCCCGTCTATGATAAGTGAATGATTCCATCATGCATATTTATTCATACAGGTTTTTTGTTTATTATTTATAATATGTGCGAAGGGTGTTCAAGTCAAACCGGGACTTTTTGATTGTACAGAATATCAAGTCCTGAGAGTATAAACTCTCTTTATTTCTCTAAATAATCACCTGCTACACTAATGCACTCATCCCAGTGTCTCACTAGTGCTTGGACACCACGATCGGACTGTCTGCTTCACTTCACGTCTGAAACGCCGACCTCCCAGGAACTCCTTTAATAGCCCTAACATGTGAAAATGGCATGGAGCGAGGTCATGTATGGGGGTGTGGCAAGAATTTGTTCAAGTCCCGGTTCGACTTGAACGCCACTTGTGTTATACTATTGTGCTATTTTATATTGTGTTTTATTCTGCTGTATTCTTTAAAATACCCAAATTATTTAAATATATTCTATTTAGGGCAGCCAGTAGAGGTTTTTTGTTTGTCCCTCACATGTCCATCTTTGTGATTAACGTACATATTGGCCGAACCATCAGCAGAATTCCTTTCTTCTATTGTCAGTGGTTAATGCAAATCAATAGATATACCAGTCTTCATTAATGAAATGCGTTGTTGTACCCCAGTACTTGTTGTACTTACTGATGATTGTAGTTGTTAGCGGTAACTCATTAGACGGGTCGCCATGGCGAATCTGATAAGCCTTCCCCAATGTTGACCCCATGGCAGTCCACTTTTATTTACCAATCGTTACTTATCCCAGCGGTTCCCAACCTTTGTCCTGGAGGACCCGCTGCTTCTCAGCTCTCAGTACGCATCAATAAACTAATCAGCTATAGTTTAACGGCTTACAAGCTATTTCTGATTTTACGTAGGTGTAATAGAGTTGGGGAAACAAAAATGTGCCCGACATGGGGTCCTCCAAGACCACCAGACCTGCTATTTAATGTTGCTGCTATTGTAGCTGCTTTGTGACAAAGACCATTCTTACAGTAAAAGCGATATATAAATAAAATGTAATTGAATTATTGTAGTGTGTGTTCTTAAAACTTTGGATTTATTATTTAAAGAGATCTATTCTATTTATTTATTTGTATTTATTTTCATTTTAAAAGTCTGTGCTCTTCTGCACAACCATACACAGATACAAAATGCAAATACATTTTATTTCATTCTTTCCTATTATATTCTAATGCTATAGTACATTATGTTTTATTATATATATTTTAAGTTTCTTTGACTTAAAATTTTAAGTCCATTTTACTGGGTCACCACATCGCAAGTTGTTGGCACAGGCTCTTCTAAAGGCTTGGTACTTGCACTGAAGATGCTCTGCCTCTCCAGTGGCTGGGTATTGCACATGGGCATAGGTTCTACAGTGGCAGGGCTCAAACCAATGACCCTCTATTGAGCATCCCGGAGCCTTAAATGCCTGAGCCACCCCTGCCCCAATGTATTATTCTACAATACTCTAATGTCTTATGTTTTTCTTTTTTGCAGTGAGTAATTTGTTAACTAGGGGTGGATGATGATGTCAGTCTTCTGGCTGCTCCCGCCGAGGGGTCACCACAGCGCAACAATCCCATTTATCCATGCTTGGGGCCATCACTGGATTGGTTGGGAATCAAACCTACCACTGAGCCACCCAAACCCTAGCCACTGGATGTAGTGCTGCCCCCAAGCCTGGACAAATGGACGGGTTGCTTCAGGAAGGGCATCCGGTGTAAAATGAGTTTTTGTGCGTATCGGATAGTCCACTGTGACGAGCCCTCGACGGGAGCAGCCGAACAACAAGTAGGAAAGTAACGATAATCAGTGTTGTGGCTACCAGTGACATTAAGAGCTAAGGGGACAGTTTACAGTTTCATCATGTATTTCAACATCAATAACACAGTGTCATATTGTGTTTTGAAGGTCTGGTTCTCGGGCAAATAAAGAATAGGTGAAGCTTAACATGTAACACTAAAACCACTAAGCACTCCAGATCTACTGTTAACCCAGAATGACATGAGATCTCTACCATGTGTGTAATTATTCTCATGGATTTAATACGAACTCCTGTTGTTTTCCTGCAGGTTTGTTGGTCGGGACCCTGGACGTCGTGCTGGACTCCAGCGCTCGCGTGGCTCCGTACAGGATCCTTTACCAGACGCCTGACTCGCTGGTCTACTGGACCATCGCCCACGGTAAAATCATCCCCTGCTTCCTGCACTGCTTCTGGAATATTCTCTCACGTCTCTTGCCCCTTGTTCTCAACTCGTCTCCGAATGCCAAGCATTACCTCATCCTCCGCTGGGCTTAAAGGGGAAGGCGAAAGCTTAAAAGTAAATTACGCTCATCCTCCTCCCCTTTAAGTGGTGTTTAGATGCTGGTTGTGGAATTATTGTCTATGATGTCAGCCAGTTTTTTTGCGTGTTTGATGTCAGCCAGCCACTTTCTTTCAGGGCTTCGTGTCCGCTTTGCCTTTGTGTTCCTCCGTGGACGCTGCAACTAGGCCACTATTGATTGCAGACTCCAAAATCTCCCTCTTAGCTGCAGGCTTTTAAGAACAGCGTATCTGGGCACGCTTAATTGAATCTGGCCCGGGCACTTACGCTAGCTAGAGCTTGAATTTTCTCTCTGTGCTCCAGTCTCCAGTTTCTTAAAGCCGTAGTAGCTGTAGATGTTGAAGCAGAGTAGTGTTATAGACTAATAATAGGACAAACTGGATGTCAAGTGGTGCAGAGATGCTGAAAGAGCAATGCAGGCTATTGTCAGGAGGTGTGGCTTTATTTCCTTCGCCATAAAGAGCCACCGCCCCCCCGTACGCCGGCCCCTGGGGAGAGATTGTGTTCGCTGCTTTTAGCCCTAATGTGCTACGAGGAGAGCTGCAGGGAGGGCAGCCGATCACTGGCACATTTTAGAGGTTTCGCTTCCTTGCTTGAGCTTAGGTTTAAACCAGTCCGTGCTGTGTATACTATTATTCTGTTTTGCGTTTCCACGCTCGTCTGTCCATGCAAAGAAATGCTCAGTTGACATTTGGATGCTTGCATGGAAGAAAATATTTGCAGTTGGTTTATTTTGATTTGGATACTGCAGTCGCGGCGGGACAAAATATAAAAGTAGCAAACACAGGATGCATTTGCACGTCGATGGACTGCCGTGTTTCCGAATGCAATAACACCTGCATGTCACTAACCAGCAGCGTTTGGAATCCTGCTCCTTTCCCTCACATTAACATGGTCTCATAAATCTACGCTCGGCTCCGAGAGCGTTCCAGACGACCGTCGTTCTCTTGAGAACCTTTACTGTGCGACTGAAAATATAAATCAATAAATTCAAAAACTCGAGACCACTAAATGAGCCTGTACACCGCCTCTTCAACAAAGAGTGTGTTTTATTATTATTATTTTTTTTTCTGCTGCTCCGAAGCTCTCGCCATAGTGGGTGTATGTGAGCATTGGAAGACTTGATATTTTAACAAAATAATTTGTGTGTTTAAGTCTCTTAAAGCCTATTTAATTTTCTTTAAAGCATGCCAGTGATTATGTAAAGGGAAAAAAAAAGTGCCGGTACGGGAAATTAATCAAGAACAGGGTGGTGTGGTGACGTTAGAGGCATGGTGGCGTAGTGGTTAGCACTGTGGCCTCGCACCTGCATGGTCTGGGTTCGATTCCTGCCTCGATTCCTGCGTCTGCGTGCATGAAGTGTACATGTTCTCCCATTGCTTGGTTGGCAGGTTTCCTCTGCGTACTCCGGGTTTCCTCCCACAGTCAACACACATGCAGATTAGGCTAACTGGCGTTCACAAATTGCCTGTAGTGTATGAAAGTTGACCAGAGGTCCTACAACCATCATCCAGTGTTATTCACCATTGGCTATATACTTTTGTTTTCAATTTATTAAAGAATATCACATTACATATTTAGACATATAATTCTGCGAAAAATGAAGCATCCTTTCTTCACTTTCCTTTAATACAACAACATCAATTTTTTTAATGTTCTTGTTGTTCTTGAGAATATTCATAATAATGTAAATACCTAAATAATACCTAAATGAGTTCACACCTACAGCCACTGCTCAGTTTCTCGGCTCTACTCTTGGGTTCTACCTCCTGTGCATGTCACGTTGGATAAAACAAAGACACAGACTCACACAACGGTAAAATTCAGACCCTTATGTAACCTGCTGTAAAACACAGCTTAGACACGAGGCCTTCTGCACTGAGGAAAATCCTAACGATCACCTCCAGTCTCATAAACGCCGTTTCATAAATAAAGTACTTTCCACGCCGTATTATGAACTGCGGGCCGGAATATTTCACGGCTTGTGTGTTAATTAGAACGTCTCATTAATTTGAACCACGCTCCAAAACCCCAGTCTCATTACCATAACTCCTGTAATACTCCGACTCTACGGGGAAACATGATTATAACATGAAACAAGACGCGGCGTTGTGTTGTCGTAGGAACGCAATCAATTCAGTCAGTAAGATGTGTCGTGTCTGTTATCGCTCATGTTGAAGCAGCTAGAGATGGTAAAACGACGTCCTGCGGCAAACAAGACCTTTCAAACTCTTTGAGAAAAAACACTGGCACTGGAGACTCCTTCCTAAAAGGTTAAAGGGAGCATCACTGTGTTAAGGATTACACATCCTGTTCCACTTATCTGATGCACCTTATATATAAAGATTATATATTATACAGTATATAAATTATTCAGTTGTGGTCTGCGGTATAGGAAAGCGGAGAGAGCAGCTGCCTGCCAAAACCCTCATTCCGAGACTAACTAGAGAAACGAACTAGTTTTTAACACTAGGCTGAATCAAACATCCCTCTCTAACCCCTGATCAAGGGCACTACTTGGTGTGTGGAATAAGGGATTGTACACCCTACACAGTGCACTAGTTTTCCATGACCGGTTAGTTAGCTGAGGATATTCTAAAGTGGACTAAGTCGGAATATAAAGTTACTCTTATAAGTTTAACGTAGTACCAGTGAGAATTTACAACTACTAAGTCTTATTAGTTTTTATATATTAGTTATTAGTTCTTATAACTTATTCAGTTTTCATATTTAGTAGATTTTTACTACGAAGCAATTTTTGAAAAACAAAACCTTCGATAAAGATGTAATGAGATTAGAGTTGAAGAGAACGCCCTGAGACTCTGATGCGTTGTATGTTTTATTAAATAGCGGTGTGCGAAATTGCTGAGTATAATAATAATAATAATAATAATAATAATAATAAAATGTTACCCATGATGCCATGGATAAATTCATAGCTCTATCCTCATGTATTTAACTGAAATGAATCCATCCAGGTCATTAACTTGAGTTAACGAGTTGTTTAAAGCAACTCGTCCATGATTCAGCAGTAAATGTCCTGAAACATGACACGTTTTAAGGACGACTCGGCTGCATTTCATCAGTTTGTCAGTCGAAGCATCGCACGATAGTATTCGGTAATCTTTTCTTCTTACCCACGGCTGCATGAGATCATAAATCTACAGCGAAAGCCATTTCGGGTTTAATGGAAGATTAAAGTAAATGGATGGTGAGTGAATTTTTAATGACAATTTGGCCATTTGCATAATAACATCTTTTTTTTATTATTATTATTATTATTATTTAAATTAGTTTACAACAATGATGAATGAAGGGGAGTATGTTGTCTGTTACTGTGGCAGCAGCTCATGAGAATATGTGTCTGTGTGTGTGTGTGTGTGTGTGTGTGTGTGTGTGTGTGTGTGTGTGTGTGTGTGTGTGAGACAGGGAGCTCCCGTAGAGAGATCACTGAACACTGGGAGTGGCTGGAACACAACCTCCTGCAGACGCTGTCAATATTTGAGAATGAGAACGACATCACAACATTTGTCAAGGGCAAGATACAGGTAACACACACACACACACACACACACCACACACACACACCATACATGGTTTTATTGCCTGACTTACAGCGCCGTGAAAAAGAATTTGCTCCCCCATTTCTGATTATTATTTTATTTTTTTTGCCTTTTGTCACATTTAAATGGTTCGGATCAAACATATATTAATATTACACAAAGAAAACCAGAGAAAATGATTGAAAAAGTTTTTAAATGATGACTTCATTTATTAAGGGGGTAAAAGCTGTTCAAACCCACCTGGCCCTCCTGTATGTGAAACAGTAATCAGTAATCAGGCCTGGGCGTGGCAAGTGGAATTTAACTCAGCTTTCCAAAAAAGAAAACAAGACAGTTCATTCATGACGACAGAGCAACAAATCTGAAATGATTCCTCGGTCCATCTGCAGTGGGGTCAAAAGGGATTTATTCCAGGCACCAGTTGTGTAAGTTCTCCCATTTAAAAAGCTGAGAGAGGCGTGTAATTATCATCATACTGTAGGTGAACCTCAACTATTAGAGACAAAATAAGAACAAAACAAAAAAATCTAGAAAATCACATTGTAGGATTTCTAAACAAATTATTTGCAAATTATGGTGGAAAATAAGTATTTGGTCAATAACAACATTTCATCTCAGTATACCGATGATGAACATTACAGGCCTCTCTCGTCTTTTTAAGTGGGAGAACTTGCACAATTGGTGGCTGAATAAATCCCTTTTTGCCCCGCTGTAGATACCTCACGGGCACGCCGTCATTTCCCCTTTCACAACTGCAGTTCCAATCACATGTAGTTTTTATTCTTTGCGTGCCTGAAACTGTAACTATGGTAAACACTCTGACATGTAAAACTGCTGACTAGAGGTTATGAACGATGGAGCTTTGGAGGAAGTTTTTGTGGGTAGTACAATTAGCTTATGCTGCTAATCCGCCAGTAGCTAATATCGATCCTGGAACATAACATTTAAATCTAGTAGTCAGATTTCATGTTATTTGAAATAATAACATGTGACCAAATGAAAACTGGTGGCTCAGCGGTAGGTTCCTCGCCCCATGCAGGAGACCCGGGTTCGGTTAAAATGGGAGAGATGCGTCAGGTAGAACGTCCGGCGTAAAACTTGTGCCAAGTTGTAGTGCGGATCCTATGATTGGCTGTGGCGACCCCTTTAGCCGAAAGACAAGTAACAACAATAAGAAGTCAAATTTTATGTTATTTACTAGCTGTAAAATATTACGTATTTATACTGCTACTCGTACATCAGAGCTAAACAGTTCAAAACAAATCATAGTAGTGTTTATGCCCACAAGAGAGACTTCAAGCATCACGAGTCACTTGTTATTCACTGGTGTGAAGGCAGGGTCAAGTGTTTGCTCTCAGATGATTATATAACTCTAAATGCGTCCTTTATTAAACACAGACTCATCACGTATTTATACACTGTATTGTCCCTACTTTCTCTACTTTTACCTAATTTCCCCAATGTGGGACGAATAAAGGTTTATCTTATCTTATCTTATCTTATCTTATCTTATCTTATCTGGATCATAAAACAACATAGTGAGCATATTAATATTATGGGGAACTAGTATTAACTTTAAAACATAAATATGTTTTACAACAGTCTAGTAAGGGTTGGATTTAAGTTAGACCAGGAATACCAAATGATAGGATGTTCAAAATGTTGTCTTGGTCATGGCCATGCTGTTCCAATACTTATATATAAATATATACACCCTTCGAAATACAATATAAACGTATTCTAGGTCTAATTTAGATCCAACCCTCATTAGACCTTATTGC